>JAIUZE010020675.1:0-11039 GCA_022085475.1 Heliosperma pusillum
AGATAATTTACCCAGACTCGGCTAATAACAAATTAATGTAATTAGGGAAGTAGGGGTCGATCCTCAGGGAGATGGTATTTCCTATGGATTGTGAATCGTCTCACAATTGAGTTTTATCTAACGATTTTCTGGGTTTTGAGGTTTTGAATTCTAAACTAATAAAGAACATAAATAAAAACAAAATAACAGCAAACTAAAATGAAAACAATAAAGCAAATGATGAATTAACAATAATGAGAAGCATCTAGGGAAGTAGGTTCACACATGTAGATTGACATATTGATGAAATTGGATTTAGGACAAGCAATTAATTCATTGTGAGTTCGTAAGAATGATGTGTTCATTACAATCATAGATCAGATGGTCTAGCAGGCTTTTAGGCGATTTACTAGGTCTTAATCCACCATGTCATGCTTTGTCTATTCAATTCTCGTATGTCTACCTTGGAAAAGAATTCCATACTAGTCAATGATTTTGATCAGGAATCATCAACTATCGTTAAAGTCCAAACATGCATAGAAACAATGTTTTAAAAGCACAATTTCTTTTATCCAATTATCATATTTTAATCAATCCAACATGGCTACCCTACACCCTAGAAAGGTGACTACTCACTCATGATAATGTTTATATCTAAGATGATGGTGATAATGAAAACTAGGATAGACATATTTAGTTGGTTTATCAATAATCTAAGACTCTTTATAAGGCGATAATAACGACGCTAATTGACAATCTAAGAAATGAAATTACGATTATAACAACGTGAAAATGAATCTAATTGATATGAAAAGAAAATAACAATCAAATGGAAAACAATAAAGGACAATAAACAAAGGATAAATTAGGAATACCTAGGTGACGATCAACAACGAAAGCGATAACAATAATAGAAATCCCTTGCATAGAATAATCGTTCCTTGAATTACAACACTTGTACCCAACAAAGTAGATTACAAAGATTGAAATTCTTATTGATCTAAGCTAATGTTTTGATATGAAATGGACAGAAATAAACTAAGAACAAAAGACAAAAGAAGAAAATGATCTAAACTAGAAAGACTAAACTAAAGAGAAAATGTAAGAAGAAAGGAGATGTTGTGTAAGAGATTGTTGTGAGTTGTGTGTTGAGAAGAGGGGCTGGAGCATCTATATATAGCATTAGGGTTTCGTGGAGAAGAGGTCGAGCATTAAACATATAGGACAAAAATAGGAAGTTGAAGCATTTTTGCTCGAAGCAGCACACTTACCCGATCGGGTACACCCTTACCCGATCGGGTAAGTGGTCATCTAGAAGCTTTTGACTAACGTTTCATCTCCCTTTGCTTTGACTTGACTTCCATCATCCCCCTTGACCTCTTCAATCGGGTTTGTTGATAGGGTTTGATGTAAAGCGATGAATTCTTTCGCCCAATTGATTGATCTTCCGACAACTACGACATCGTCTTTACTTCTTCTCTCTTTTGAGTTAGTGAACCTTCTTGAAATGCCTTTGACATGGTCAAGCTTGCTTCTTCAAATCGTCGGGTTCTAGGCAAATGCTCAGAAATTTAGAAAAAGGGCGTAGAAACGTCACTTTCCCTACAAAACAGGTTAGAACACAGGAATTCGCCTAGAAGACGATATTAGCTCATAAAATGGCTTAACAAAGCACAAATGACATACAAAACCGAGCTAAAGTGGGGGTTAAAATCATACAAATATTCACTTATCAAACTCCCCCAAGCTAAACCTTTGCTTGTCCTCAAGCAAACATAACAAACAATACCAGGAGAAGGATTGCAAGCATTGGCTACTATACCATCAAGAAACAAATCTCAACGTAAAACTTTGAAAACATAATGAATCATAACCCAAAAACAACGAGGGCAAAAATGATACATAAACATGGCTGAGATTTACATAACGACGTAGCACAAAGAATTTCACAATAGAATTTTGGCTCTTGCATGATCTTTTGACAAATGGACTCTCACGGTACACTCGAACACTCATGTATGTAAAAGGTGATTTCTTTATGTGTAAATGTTTTTGAGACACTCGCCTATCTACGACTTATGAAAATGTGTCCGCAGTCTAATATGGTAAACAATTCAAAACAAAAGTCAAAGATCACAATGCACATAGAAAAGAAGCCAAAAAATAAGAAGAAGGCTTTGGGAAATGGGTGAAAGGTGGATAAATAGTTATGGTCATGTGAAGGTTAGAATGAGCTAGCAACTGACCAATGATAAATGAATACTCAATCCAAACTTTTGATGAATTCCCAAAAGACGAAAAACGAAGCCAGAAGGAACAAATTGGCTTATTACACACGAAACACAGGGGTAAACTCCTTCTATTGATTTGACATTTTGAGGAGATACTCACAACTTCTTCTTTTTTTTCTTTTTTCTTTTTCAATTTTCCGATTTTTTCATTTTTCAATTTCTTTCTTTTCTTTCCTTTTCTTTTGAACATAACTTCACTTTTTGAACAATTTCGTTCTCCTAATTCACTTTGACAGATAAGAACAAATCTTCTCAAAAGAGCACCCATACACCATAGTCTATCTACTAGCTCAAAAGGTAGGAAGTTTTTATGTGTAACTATTATTTTGTGAAGCATTTGTATGAAGGGGCTTATTTTGAGGTGTAATTCAAGGTGAAAAAGGCTTCAAATCTTAGTGAATCATGAATGCAATGCTTATAGGAATGAAATGAGAACCATACTTATGCGTTTTGACATGACACACATCACAAGGAGAACTACACATACATAGATGAGACTGGGTAAAGATGTACCAGTCTAAGGAGGTTCTACCTTACAATATATGTAACTTGCCAAATGTCAAGATCAAGCGTACTCATCTATAGATTCATTCTATGCCTACTGTGTACAAGACTTCCCCATGTATGCACAATTCAATGAATATTGAATCATTATGATTTGAAAGCTCTAAGTTTGGGAAAATGTAACATGATAACATAATAGACAAGCATGAAAAGCATGAAAAGCATTCAATTGTGTTCAAAAGTTTAAAATTTCTCTCTAAAATCTTCTCTTTCTTATTCAAAATTTGAAAAATATATCTAAAATGCAAAATGGGAAAATGCAATCCTTCCCCCAAGCTAAACATCACATTGTCCTCAATGTGAGCACAAAGACTAAATATTCAACGAGATGCCTAATGAGAAGAAAGGAAAAATGAAAGAAGAATGAAGCTTACTAGCCAGCGCAGACTCCCCCAAGCTAGTCTTTTGGACTTGACAAGGAAGGTCTTCATAGATTCTTCAAAAACTCTTTCATGTGTAAAGAAATCTAACAAAACAACGTAAAAGGGAAAAAGCAAAAAAAATAAAAAGGGAAAAAGGGAAAACACGGGTTGCCTCCCGAGAAGCGCTTGTTTAACGTCCTGCTCGACGAATGTTTCTATGAAATCATTGGGTTGGGGATTGACGCTCCATATAGACAATATCTAAGCATCCGATGATAGAATTGCTATAGTAGAGTTTCAGTCTGTGTCCATTGACTTTGAATTTTCACCATTGCTAGTCATTAGTTCCACATAGCCGTACTTGCTAACATATGTGACAGTGAATGGTCCAGACCATCGTGATCGAAGTTTTCCCGGAAAAATTTTCAAACGGGAGTTGAAAAGAAGTACTTGGTCACCGACATTAAATTCTTTTTTAATTATCCTCTTGTCGTGCCAACGCTTCGTTTTCTCTTTGTAGATCCTAGAATTCTCATAAGCTTGCAAACGAAATTCTTCTAGCTCATTGAGTTGCAAAAGTCGTCTATCAGTGCTAAGCTTAGTGTCTAAGTTGAGTTCTTTGATAGCCCTGTAAGCTTTATACTCTAACTCGACAGGAAGATGACAGGCCTTTCCATAAACCAATCGATAGGGAGATGTCCTAATCGGGGTTTTGAATGCTGTGCGATAAGCCCATAAGGTGTCATCGAGCTTATTACTCCAGTCGGTTCTAGATCTTGAGACTACTTTCTGAAGAATTGTTTTCAACTCTCTGTTTGAGACTTCTACTTGACCGCTGGTCTAAGGGTGATAAGCTAATCCTCGTCTGTGATACACACCATATTTGGCAAGCAGAGTGTGTAACTGCTTTTCTCCAAAATGAGTTCCTCGATCACTTATCACTTAGAAACATAGTCGACAGCGACTAAGATGTAACGATTTACGTTAGAAGAAGGGAATGGTCCTTGATAGTCAATACCCCAGACATCGAATATTTCGACTTCTAATATGCCGTTTTGAGGCATTTCATGTCTCTTGGATATTTGACCCATTCGTTGACAAGCGTCACAAGCCATAACAAAGTCTTTTGAATCTCTAAACATCGAGGGCCAGAAAAACCCGGATTGTAAGACTTTGGCTACGGTCTTGGACGGACCATGATGACCACCATAAGCAGATGAGTGGCATCCTTCTAAAACTCCTTTAACTTCCCACTGAGGGATACATCGGCTATACAGACCATCTGGACACTGCTTGAAAAGATAAGGGTCATCCCAAACAAAGAATTTTGCATCATGCAAAAATCTCTTTCTTTGGTTATAAGAAAGGTCAGAAGGTAGCTGGCGACTGACAAGAAAATTGGCAATATCAGCATACCAAGGAGAAGAGTCAGCAATTGCCATTAATGAATCATTAGCAAACGAATCATTAATTGGCGTTGGTATTCCTATTTCAGTTACTCTTATCCTTGAGAGATAGTCAGCGACTACATTTTCTGCTCCTTTCTTATCCCGGATCTCTTGAAGAAGTAAGATCCATCGGATAAGTCGAGGTTTTGCCTCTTTCTTTGAAAGCAGATATTTCAAGGCAGCATGGTCAGTGTAAACAATGACTTTTTATCCTATTAGGTATGAACGGAATTTGTCTAAGGCATAGACAATGGCGAGAAGTTCTTTCTCGGTGGTGGCATAGTTGATTTGGGCAGGATCTAAGGTTTTACTAGCATAGTAAATTGCATGAAGGAACTTTTCCTTTCTTTGCCCTAAAACAACTCCTACGGCATAATCACTCGCATCGCACATCAGTTCAAAGGGCAGATTCCAATCAGGTGAC
The DNA here is from genome assembly GCA_022085475.1 of Heliosperma pusillum. Classification (NCBI taxonomy): domain Eukaryota; kingdom Viridiplantae; phylum Streptophyta; class Magnoliopsida; order Caryophyllales; family Caryophyllaceae; genus Heliosperma; species Heliosperma pusillum. The sequence continues at coordinate 5,069 of JAIUZE010020675.1, forward strand.
TGGATTATAGGTGCGGTGATTAAAGCACGTTTGATTTTGTTGAATGACTCAAGGCATTCCTTTGTGAAATTGAAAGGTGCATCCTTGAAAAGGAGCTCAGTCAGGGGCTTGGCTATCTTTGAAAAGTCTTTTATAAATCGTCGGTAGAAACCGGCGTGGCCAAGGAAACTCCTGATTCCTTTTACATTAGCAGGTGGTGGCAGTTGTTCAATAACTTGGATCTTAGCTCGATCCACTTCAATACCTCTTTCTGAAATGATGTGTCCTAAAACTACACCTTCATTCACCATGAAGTGACACTTTTCCCAATTGAGAACAAGGTCAACCTCTTCACAGCGTTTTAGTACTTTGGATAGATTTGTCAAACAATTATCGAAGGAAATGCCATAGACGCTAAAGTCGTCCATAAATACTTCCATGATAGATTCAACAAAATCTGAGAAGATACTGGTCATGCAACGCTGGAAAGTGGTAGGTGCATTACACAAGCCAAATGGCATTCTGCGATAAGCGAAAGTACCATAGGGACAGGTGAAGGTGGTTTTCTCTTGGTCCTCAGGGTGGATAGGAATTTGGAAAAATCCTGAGTAACCATCTAGATAGCATAAATATTTGTGGCAAGCTAACCTCTCTAGCATTTGATCAATGAAGGGTAGAGGATAGTGATCTTTTCGAGTTGATTGATTCAACTTCCTGTAGTCAATACACATGCGCCATCCCGTCACAATCCTTGTGGGGATGAGCTCATTCTTTTCATTTTTGACTACTGTTGTTCCTCCTTTCTTGGGAACAACTTGGATAGGGCTAACCCATTTCGAGTCAGAAATTGCATAGATTATGCCAGCATCTAGTAATTTCATAACTTCAGCTTTAACTACTTCTTGCATGTTAGGATTAAGACGGCGTTGACCTTGAACACAAGGTTTTTGACCTTCTTCTAAGTTGATTCTATGCATGCAAAAGTCGGGGCTTATGCCTGTGAGATCTTCAAGTTTATAACCTATTGCCTTCTTATGTTTTTTCAAGACAGTCAATAGTGAGGTTAACTGATTTTCATCTAGGAGAGCACTCACTATGACTGGGCAATATTCAGACTCATCTAAAAAGGCATATTTTAGATTTGAGGGAAGAGGTTTAAGTTCAGGTTTATGTACTTCTGCCTTGGCAGGAGTATCAATTAGGCTTATGAACTCTTGGACTTCTTCAGACGGTATCTCTTTTCCAGTCAAGTCCTTTTCCAGCTCACTGATCTCAAAATTGTCGTTTTCAGAGATATCCTCTAACAATAATATTGCTTCTAAAGGATCCTCAATTATTGACGGATATAGAGATTCATCAATGATTGAGTCGACAATGTCAAGGAAACAGCAAGGCTCTTCAAGCATAGGGCTCTTCATTGCACTGTTTAAGTTGTAGGTGACTTTATCATCACCTACTTCTAGTGTCAATTTTCCATTCTTGACATCGATTACTGCTCCCGCAGTGTGTAGAAATGGCCTTCCTAAAATGATAGGGATTTGCGAATCTTCAGCCATATCAAATACAATGAAATCGACGGGAATGAAAAACCTCCCTACTCTGGCAGGCACATCTTCTAAAACTCCCATAGGTTGTTTTAGAGAACGGTCTGCCATTTGCAGAGTTATACTAGTGCATTTAAGAATTCCCATATTCAATTTTTCGCAGATGGAATAGGGCATGACGCTTACACTAGCACCTAGATCGCATAAAGCTTTATCAATTGTGTAGGTGCCTATAGTGCAAGGTATAGAGAAACTACCAGGATCCTTTAACTTAGGAGGGGACTTATTTTGCAATGACGCACTGCATTCAGCTGTGAATGCGATGGTTTCAACATCATCTAAGGTCCTCTTCTTTGTTAAGATATCCTTCATGAACTTTGTGTAAGAAGGGATTCGAGTGATTAATTCAGTGAAGGGAACCGTTACTTGGAGGTTTATGACTACTTCCATGAATTTACTGAACTGGGTTTCCTTATGATTTCTCCTCAAACGCTGGGGAAATGGAACTTGAATTTTTATGGGTTCAAGTTCACCCTTTTTTTCAGGTTTGTTTTCCGCTTCCTTAGCGGTGGATGGTTGGGTTTCTTTTTGGCTTTCTACTTGTGTAGGCTCAACTATTGGCTCTTTGGGTTGCTGAGGTTCCGTATAAGTAGTACCACTCCTAAGGGCGATAGCATTTGCGGTGTCCCTTGGTTGCTCACCATGAGGTGGGAGTTGGCCTTGTTTTCTTTGGGTAATACAGGTAGCCAATTGGGCCATTTGAGTTTCAAGCATCTTGATGGCAGCATCTTGAACTTGATCACTCTTTTGAAGTTGAGCAAACATTGAATCTTGGTTTTGAACAACTTGAAGAAGCATGGATTCAATTTTGCTCAAGTTTGAGTCATTAGGTTGGCTTTGAATTTGAAGTGGTTGGTGTTGAGGTTGATTTTGGTAAGGTTGATTGAAGTTAGGTTGGAATGAAGGTCTCTGGTTTTGAAAACCAGGTGGATTGTAAGGCTTCTGTTGGTGTGGTATGAATAGTTGTTGAATTTGATGGTGGGGATTTTGAATGTTAGTGCTTTTGTAGGACAAAAAAGGATGGTTTTTTGTGTTTTCATTATAGAAGTTTGAGAAAGCGTTGCCTTGCCTATATCCTTGATAGGCATTGACTTTCTCTATTGAACTTCTACATTCTTACAATATATGCCCTCCAACCCCATATGTCTCACATACCACTACGTGGTTAGTGACGTTAACATGTTCCTTGGATTGGGAAGAGCTTCCTACTTGTTGCTGCAGAAGGGCTAATTGGGCTTCTAGGAGTGTTACTTTACTTGAATCGTCCTGCTTGGTTTTGAGTGGTATAGCACGCGAGTTGCTATACTGAGAATCGTGGATTGCCATTGACTCGATAGTCGTACTAGCTATTTCTACATCGATTTGATCGAAACGACCATTGTTAGCGGAGTCGAGGATACGACGCGATTCGCCACAACAACCGTTTTAGAAGGTGATAGCTCAGAACCATGAATCAAGGCCATGATGAGGGCATTCTCTTTGTAATTCTTTGTACCTTTCCCATGCCTCATAAAGGCTTTCGTCGCCTCTCTGACGGAATCCAGTAATTTGACTCCGTAAGAGTGCGGTTCGTTCTGGTGGGAAGTACTTTTGATAGAAATCAAGAGCTAGACCATCCCAGTCGGCTATTCCTAAGGCAACTCGGTCAAGACTATTGATCCAGAGTTTTGCCTTTCCTGTTAAAAAGAAGGGAAAGAGCATTTCCCTAATCTGCTCTTGGGATACTCCAGTTTGTCTAATTGTGGAGCAATAGTCACAGAAGTTTTGGATATGAAGGTTGGGATCTTCTGTGGCATTGCCACCAAATTGACTTTTTTCTATTAGATTGATGAAGGCAGGTTTGATTTCGAAGTTTTGGGCTGTGATTTGAGGTGTAGCGATACCCCTTGGAAGTGTATCTGTAGTTGGTTTGGACCATTTTCTTTTGTGAAGATGAAGATGGAGTGTTGGTTGAAAGTTGATTAGTTTTTGGGAATGGAGATGAGAATGGATCTTCTTCTCCTTCAAGATTAGGTAAGATATCCGAGTATTTCTCACGAATACGATCTAAACTTGAAATATCAGAAGCTTTTGAAATTTCGTTGAATAGCTTTAATTTCCTACGCAAAGTTCTTTCTAGTTCAGGATCTAAAGGAATAGGGGTCCCTAGTCTAGAAGATCTGGGCATAAGATAGAAAAGCTAAGATGAAAAATCAAGAGAGGTCTAAAGGAATTTGAGTTCCTAAAGACTAGATAAAACTAATCGTGATTAAAATCACAATAAAAAGGAAAACTAAACCGTGCTCCCCGGCAACGGCGCCAAAATTTGATCGGGCCTGTCGCAAGCCCAATACAAAGATAATTTACCCAGACTAGGCTAATAACAAATTAATGTAATTAGGGAAGTAGGGGGCGATCCTCAGGGAGATGGTGTTTCCTATGGATTGTGAATCGTCTCACAATTGAGTTTTATCTAACGATTTTCTGGGTTTTGAGGTTTTGAATTCTAAACTAATAAAGAACATAAATAAAAACAAAATAAAAGCAAACTAAAATGAAAACAATAAAGCAAATGATGAATTAACAATAATGAGAAGCATCTAGGGAAGTAAGTTCACACATGTAGATTGACATATTGATGAAATTGGATTGAGGACATGCAAATAATTCATTGTGAGTTCGTTAGAATGATGTGTTCATTACAATCATAGATCAGATGGTCTAGCAGGCTTTTAGGCGATTTACTAGGTCTTAATCCACCATGTCATGCTTTGTCTATTCAATTCTCGTATGTCTACCTTGGAAAAGAATTCCATACTAGTCAATGATTTTGATCAGGAATCGTCAACTATCGTTAAAGTCCAAACATGCATAGACAAAATGTTTTAAAAGCACAATTTCTTTTATCCAATTATCATCTTTTAATCAATCCAACATGGTTACCCTAAACCCTAGAAAGGTGACTACTCACTCATGATGATGTTTTTGTCTAAGATGATATTAACAATGAAAACTAGGATAGGCATATTTAGTTGGTTTTTGACAATGTTTTAAGACTCTCTATGTGGCGATAATAACGACGCTATTTGACAATCTAAGGAATGAAATTACGATTATAAAAACATGAAAATGAATCTAATATATTATGAATAGAAAATAACAATCAAATAGAAAACAATAAAGGACAATAAACAAAGAATAAATTAGGAGTAACTAGGTGACGATCAACAACAAAAGCGATAACAATAATAGAAATCCCTCGCATAGAATAATCGTTCCTTGAATTACAACTCTTGAACCCAACAAAGTAGATTATAAAGATTAAAATTCTTATTGATATAAGCTAATGTTTTGATATGAAATTGACAGAAATAAACTAAGAACAAAAGACAAAAGAAGAAAATGATCTAAACTAGAAAGACTAAACTAAAGAGAAAATGTAAGAAGAAAGGAGATGTTGTGTAAGAGATTGTTGTGAGTGTGTCTTGAGAAGAGGGGCTGGAGCATCTATATATAGCATTAGGGTTTCGTGGAGAAGAGGTCGAGCATTAAACATATAGGACAAAAATAGGAAGTTGAAGCATTTTTCTCGAAGCAGCACACTTACCCGATCGGATACACCCTTACCCGATCGGGTAAGTGGTCATCTAGAAGCTTTTGACTAACGTTTCATCTTCCTTTGCTGTGACTTGACTTCCATCATCCCTCTTGACCTCTTCAATGGGGTTTGTTGATAGGGTTTGATGTAGAGCGATGAATTCTTCCGCCCAATTGATTGATCTTCCGACAACTACGACATCGTCTTTACTTCTTCTCTCTTTAGAATTAGTGAACCTTTTTTAAATGCCTTTGACATGGTCAAGCTTGCTTCTTCAAATCGTCGGGTTCTAGGCAAATGCTCGGAAATATAGAAAAAGGGCGTAGAAACGTCACTTTCCCTACAAAACAGGTTAGAACACAGGAATTCGCCTAGAAGACGATATTAGCTCATAAAATGGCTTAACAAAGCACAAATGACATACAAAACCGAGCTAAAGTGGGGGTTAAAATCATACAAATATTCATTTATCACCAGTCAAAAGAATCAACTCATAGGAATAAGATAGAAGACCCTGCCACGACCAGGCATCAAATAATTGATTTAAGGGTCTCTACTATGTCACTGTTCGACAGAGTGTCATACAGTATGTCTATGTAAACGACCAGTCATCTCCATGACCCCATGGTGTTGAACCAACCATCGATCGACTTACAATCTAGTCACTTCGAGACGTCACCTCATTGAGTGACTAGGGACAAAATACGAAGTTCGTCCTATTCACTTGAATAGGGTCCAACATTGTCTTACAATCTATTCGGATAAACAAAGTATTAAATTTAGTCAAACTAAATAAAAAAGTTTAAAATGA
>JAIUZE010020676.1:0-11281 GCA_022085475.1 Heliosperma pusillum
AGCAGGAGAAGAAAAATTGAGATTATTATTTTTCTAACCTAATTTCTCACTGAGCCTCCATCTGCATACACATCACAACGGACGAAAGTTAACAGTAACTTTTGACAAAATCACAAAACAAAAGTTAACAGTAACTTTAGTTCTCTTTCTAGCAAAAGAAAAGGGTATATCTCATACAATCTTGGGTGCAACGATTAGGAGGATATCTACCTTGATATCTCTGTTCTTTACGCCAATTGCTAGGACCGAAGGTTTAATTCTTTTTCTCACATTTGTATTGTTTTCATATCTATGACTTGTAATTTCATATTATATAATTTTGTTATAATCCTAAAATTTAAGGGGATGTAAACTGTTATTTCCCACAGTATTTGCCTCCATTATATGTTCGTATTTGAGCTCCTTTGAGCTATTCTATCATAGTTTTCCCTCGTTTGCTACTCTTGGTGTTCTTGCTGTCATTTATGCAGGAATGAAGTCATTTATGCTTACTTTGGAGGATTTAGGATGAGGACCGAACTTCGCATCGCACACAGACGACAGCAGAATTTCTAAGGAATGAAGTCATAATCCCTACATGATCAAACACAAGCCATCGATCGATCAAGACGTATACTGATCGACCAAGACATATTGAGCTTAATTGGCCTGATGCCAATCGACAAAGACTTATGTCGATCGAAAACAGAACTCATCTCAACTAACCTGATCGACCAAAAGCTATACCGATCGGTGAATACGCCTTATTATCCAAAGACGAGCTCAACTCAGGCCCAACTAATGTACAAGCCCAAGATTCATTTCTGAGAGGCGAAACCCTAATTCAAGGTTAAAAGGAGGACGAAGGCAAACCCTGGGGGGATCACATCGTATTGAAAACAATCCCTTGTCACGGATCTGAAGCAATTGTTCATTTATTTCCTTTAAACTTCTCAAAAACTCGTGGCTATTAGTTTGATTCTGGTTTTAGAAGGCTTTCAAGTTATTTTCAGTGGTAACTCAGACATCGTCGATCGGATCCGCTCTCTGCCGATCGACCAGAACTCCCTTTCAAATCGATTTTTAAGTTTTATTTCGTAAGTCTGGTTATTTCCCTCCTGCTTAATTTTTATTATTGCATTATGAATTCTGAATCCTTTCCCCTCGTATTTTTAGATCTAGTTAGAGCCATGCATAGCTAAACTCATTCTAGGGCTAAGGACGTAATCGATACTTAAGGGAATTAGTTTAGTCAATTAAATCGTCATATTGATTTCTCTGGTTTATTTCATTACGTTAAATTATTTGTGGCCACATCTAGTTGACGTTAGCGTGGCAACCATTTGAGACCGATCCAGTAATCTTGGTAAAGACGACTAAACCATAAAAGGTATTTAAATAGGCAGGCCGACCAAGTACCCTATTTTCCTACCCGAGACTATTTCTATGACCTTGGCGACCCCTATTCCTTATAGTTGAGAACTGTCCCGTCCGGCCCTAGACTCTCTTATATTGATCTCCTTCGCTTATTTACATATACTTTTAGTTAGCTTTCTTGCCTTTATCTTGTTTCTTTTATTCACTTCTAACTCAATCCTTAAAAACGACGACCTTAGTAGATTTAGAATTACGACCTTAGATCAAATTGAATTAGACTACCTCCCCGTGAATTCGATCCCTGACTTGCCACTAGCTATTTGTAGTTAGTTTAGTTAGAGTTATAAATATTATCTGATAACAGTTTTAGCGCGACATAAAATCGTTCATCAAATTGGCGCCGTTGGCATTGAGGACACTGCTTCATTTGGTTTGGGGGAGGTGACTGTTGTGCACACGTTTTATTCTTGCATGCATATAAAAAAAAAAAAAAAAAAATTGCTAGTTGTGTGTGATTGATGAAATTGTGCAATACAACAATGACGATAATGTGCTTATTCTATGATTTAACCACGATTGTTTGACAACTTGTGCCCTAAGACGGTACGAGATTAGACTGATTACCATGCTATAACTTGCTATTCTACATAACCTAGCTTGATGTGAATCTACTTTTATCTCGAAACGCATCTCATGTCACTTGAATCTTAGCATGCATCTCTTAGTCTGAATCGGTTTGTGAAAGATTGTTCCAAGAATTGTCCGAAGTGATGCACTTAAGTCCTGCGAGACCGGGTACTCACAAAAAAAATTGAACTCCACATGGCCAAAACAGCCCCTTATGTCCCTTTAGACTTAGGTCCTTGTTCTTGAGCCCGCATTGCTTTATAATAACCTTGGTTACAACCCGGACACTCAAACTACATGCCATATACTCACCCACCTTGACTGTTGGTTGCGTGTAAGGACAAGAGGTACTGTAACTATGCTGAATGAAATCTAAATGTGTGTAAAGTGATAATCCCGTCTGGAAATTGTAATCAAGACCCGATCGGTATGATTTATAGCCGATCGATTGTCTCATCAAAAGAGGAAGTTTTGCCTGAATCTGGTGTGAAAAGACACGAAGAAGTCAATTTTACTAAGGCGCTGCTAAACAAATGAATAAGTGAAGTCATAAGAAGCTTAACTAATCACAAGCGAAGAAATTATGGCTTAATCCTATAACTGCTGAACAAGAAGCTGGGATGATGTTGATGAATGCTGTGAATGGGTAACATTTGAAGAAATAGTCCACGTGGTCACGCAGCCACTAGTCACCATTGAGCCTCACATTCCCATTACGCGTTAGTCCGCACCCACCTTTCACCTTCAGCTTAGCCCCGTTACGCCTTGTGCCCAGCATATACTTGAGACCCTATAGTACTTGAAAAATCTTTCACACATTGATTCATGCATGAGAGGTAACTGTTTAAGTAGTTTATTGAGCTCGACGATTAAGTCTCGAGTATTCACGACTAGCAAGGTTTAGTTTGAATGGTCCTGGTTGTGTAAGTCTTGGTTTGATAGTCGACTCTCACTTCTCCGTTCTTCTTGCACATGTTTTGGCTTCATGATCGGTTATCTACGTCTAAGTGCTCTGAGTTGTAAATTTCATCTATTGTCCTCCTACTTTGCTTATCATGATTGATCTTGCTTGAGGACAAGCAAGAGTTCGGTTTGGTGGAATTTGATGCATGCATTTTATATGCATGCTTAGCCTGTATTTGTTGGAGCTAGTGTCCTCCAGTTAGTGCAATAACATAAATAAATCTCTGTAGGTTCACAGGGTATACTTTGTATAATAATCAATTGATTAACGTTTATCAATAACGGTTGGCTTGCTAGATAAGTTTGACGTTATTGTCATACAGATGGCGGTGATCAACTGGTCCCTAAAAGTCACACCTATAGGATGTGTTTGAGAGATGTGATTATTTGAGAAAATAATCATATTGATACCCTATTCTATGACTAAAAGGTTAGTCAGTGTAATTGACTAAAAGGTTAGTCAATGTGATGATGAGACGAAAGTTAGCTGAGACGAATTAACTGTAATTCGTAAAATTGAATATAAAAAGTTATGTTTAATTATAGTATATAATGTAAGCTAATTAAACATAAACCGTTATAATTAATTGGCAAATTATAAATATACGGATATTTATAATTAATGACGGATTATAATGTCGGTCCATGTAAAACGACGATTATAAAATATTACATTATATTGGCAGCTAAAATGACCGAAACACGGTATCCAGATACACTCGGGTTTTCGGGTCAATGGGTAGTTATTTGAGGAGACTGAATCTCCCCATATAAAAAAAAAAAAAAAAAAAAAAAAAAAAAAAAAAAAAACCCTACCAGCCGTGAGTTGGAGGGGTGAAGCAGGAGAAGAAAAATTGAGATTATTATTTTTCTAACCTAATTTCTCACTGAGCCTCCATCTGCATACACATCACAACGGACAAAAGTTAACAGTAACTTTTGACAAAATCACAAAACAAAAGTTAACAGTAACTTTAGTTCTCTTTCTAGCAAAAGAAAAGGGTATATCTCATACAATCTTGGGTGCAACGATTAGGAGGATATCTACCTTGATATCTCTGTTCTTTACGCCAATTGCTAGGACCGAAGGTTTAATTCTTTTTCTCACATTTGTATTGTTTTCATATCTATGACTTGTAATTTCATATTATATAATTTTGTTATAATCCTAAAATTTAAGGGGATGTAAACTGTTATTTCCCACAAGTGGTATCAGAGCCATTGGCTACAAAATTATATAGCTCTGATACCAACTGTGACAACCCTCGCGAATGCGGAAATATAAAACAAACAAGCATGTGAATTATATAGCGGAAATACGGTATTTTAAAAACCTTTATACATGCAAGATAGAAAATACGAGGAGTGTCAAAACATTACAAACTAAGTACGAAATACAACAAAGAGACGTAGTCTCTCAAAGTGTTAACAAAGTAAAGGTGTTTAGCAAATAAGCTAAAATTGTCTAGAGGTGATTAAATCCAGGGACAACGCCCGCTAGCTCACACCCGAACCCAAAATAGCATAAGCAAAAAGCCATCCATGCAAGCAACCTGTTCATTCATGAAAAACATGAACGCCACAATCAGTGGGGAGTAACTCCGGGTTATCCCAGCCATATCACATTAAACGTACATAGAAGGAAATACAAAAGTAAAATCATGCATATATAGATAGACATGTGAGTCCGCAAGAATAGATAGCAATCCCATAATATAATGATACGATCTGTGGAAATCAAATCCGAAACCATCATTGTTATTCAAAGAATAGGGGAAGCACTCTTAGGGCAACCGAATCCGCTAACTAGGGCTTGCATCTCACCGTTAGCGGTATAAGTTGGATAAGATTGAGAGCGACAGACAAACCAAGTCAAGTCATGCGATGATCAAATAAATCCAATTATATTATCATCCATTCACGAAAACAAGACATGACGGTGACCCACATCAGCAATGACCGGAACAATATTATGACACAACACGCATTCAAGAACGACACAAGACGACAACTCTCACGGTAAATGAAACGCACTAGCATCTGTATATGGGCAAGTATGATTAACAGGCATCACGGGATAGGCGTTTCCCTGAACATACACGATGCCTATATTTCGGTATATGCTAGACTAATTTCCTCGGTAGACGACGATAATAAATACGGTCATAGTCTAACCCTGGCCAGACTCTCGAATAAAAGACGTGTTCCGATTCGACATTGTGGTTAAGACGTTTCGCATCCAAGACTAGGTCTTACAAAGAAAACGCCGAGTACCCCAAATTCGGTAGATCAATTCACGAAAGAGGCGGAAAAGAGCTCAAGCCTCATAACAAGCGGTACGCTACATGCAAATAACACCACCTCGCAAGTACACAACATTTGACGGCCGGGTCGAACAACGCATAGCGTTCAACTCCCAACAATGTCGTCGTATGCCCACTAACACATGCATTTAAGCAGTAGGATACCTCTCCGTTCCGACATGCCAGCCTTACGAACGGGAAGGTAGCCAAGGGAATGAGAGTACAAAGCACAAGACAAAATAGTGCTCAAACCGTATCATTTGTAAAAACCGACTCAAAGTGGGACATATCGAAAACCGTCACGAAACATGTGATACAAGCGAATAAAAATATCATATATCCAAAACATGAATCAATACATGATACCTAAGCATTAGACCAAGTTTAAGAAGCATAATAAATAGGAAACATAGATACCTCTCCAAAACAACAAGTTTGGAAACTAACTAAAACAAGGGTCCACTTCAAACTGTCATAAATAGAGTTCTAGACATGTAAATACAGAAATTCTAAGTCGAGGTGATAGCTTATCCTCTTACGGTTCCAACGAATGGTCACAAGCCCAAAACAAGCAAGTAACGAAGGAGATATGATCATTCTACCAAAAAGGGTCAGTGCAGTGAAACTGCACAAGTCAAGACCGTGACTTGTATTTCACGACCGTGAGATGTGTGACCAAATCACCCGAGAACCTTCAACATAAATTCAATCCTTTTATTTCCAATTCTCATAATCATTTCTAATAACTATCAACAATCAATATTCATCATCAACAATCATCAAATAACAACAATCATCATCCATAACATGATTTCTAAACTTACTAATCGTATTCTAATACGATTTCTAGCATATAAGCATGTAAAACACGTAAATGATATCGAGTAACCCTTCACCGTTACCTTTACGCGTCTTTAATCGATTACTAAGCTTCCCTAGTAGTCTCCACCTACAATTAGGTAATAAAAGATGAATATATTTCACCTTTAGAAAGACGGATAATTTAAAAAGCGAGAAAGACGATGATTTCAATATCAAAACGGATAGAGGAAGGTAATAGGAGAAGAATGAGACGAACTTACGTGAATTCTATCAAGGAACGAAGGAGCTATGATGATTCAAAGATCGAAAATAAAGAGGGAGGCAAGGTTTTGATTGCTTAAGGAAGAAGAAATGTATTTGTGGTTGTGTAGAATAAATATTAGGTTAAGGAGTATGAGGGAGTATAAGTAAAGGGTGAGTCGGAAAAGTCAACGAAAGTCAAAGGCGGCTCAAAATTCAAGAAAAGTCAAAGACGACTTAAAATTCAAGAAAAGTCAAAGACGACTTAAAAGTCAAGAAAAGTCAAAGACGACTTAAAAGTCAAGAAAAGTCAAACTCGCCTTAAGACGAGATTCTCATGGAATCTCGCGGAAATTCCAAATACGAACTCGAAAATTCTAAATTCGACTCGGAACATAAAATTCTAAATTAAAACTTAAATTTGCTGAAAGGTATCCGTAAAATATTTTCACGAGAAAAATAGGGTACATTTCCGGGTGTTACAACAACTCCAAATAAAACATTTTCTTTTGCATATATTCCATATAGTTTCATAAGTTTCTTATGTAAGAAAATCAAATTTTTAAAATTTCTAGGTACTTCCACTTCATAGATCATAATTTTTTGGTCTCGTCACTAGTCTAAGGATTCACCTAAGAACACTTTCTTTTGGTCTCCTCACTACTCTTGAGTCTAACCTAAGAACATTTTCTTTTGGTTTTCTCACTAGTTCCTAACTAGGTTTTCGTTGTGGCTTATTTTCTCCCACTCTATCTTTAAAAATACAATTATTTTCTTTAAAGATAGCCTTATGAGCCACAAACAATTTTGTACTCATACTCGTGAGGGAGGTAGAAGTATCACAACATGACCTTAAGTGATCTACCAAAGACTGCTTTGTAAAGACATTGAATCTTAGCTTTAATAAAGACTAGTTCTATAAGAGCTAAAGAGGTGAACTCATATTCATGTCATTTACTTTCTTTATAAGTGGTATGGCCAATTGGTTTGGTAGATTCCCTACTTTGAGTTCAATAACTCAATTTTGACTTAGCAATTGATCTTTCAAAGTGAGAATCGAATTCTTAGCTTTTTATTATAATGATCTAATCATCATTATACTTATATGATCAATTTGAGTCGATATAATTTCTGTTATTAGATCAAGTAGAGTATAATACAAGTTTTAGAATGATAAAGTTTCATAAACCGAGTGACTTGGGTTGAAAACCAAGTCACTAATATCCAATTACAACCAAAAGTTAATAAAAGGAAATAAACAAATTTCCATTGTCAAACAAGGAAATAAAGAGTTTCTAAAACAACGTCACAAAATACAACCCAAATAAGGACGACAACACAAAATAAGTCCAAGCTTCCTTATGTCTTCATCCATGGGGGGCTACTTTAGCTTCCCTTGAAGAATCTCTTTAGGCTTGCTTGTCATTGACCTTGTCCTTGCTTGGGTGCCCTAATTACAATTAAAAAGGGTAAGTATCACAACTTGTATCTATATACTAAAGTTTAGATCATAACATAAAAGATAGGGATGAAAATTTACCAACGGAAACAAATTTTCCGGCTTTGATATCTCCTAGATACTTTGGGCAATTCCTTTTCCAATGCCCTTCGCCATTACAATAATGGCACTTGTCCTTGTATGAGGCACCTTTCTTAGGCTTGAGTGAGTTATTCTTAATAGCTTTTCCTTTGCCTTTGTAGGTGGAGGGCGTCTTTCCCTTGCTTGCACCCTTTTTGAACTTCCCCTTACTCTTGTTATTGATGTGAAGTACATCCTTGGTGGTGCTAACATTTAGCCCCATGTCTCTCTCCACTTGCACAAGCATTTTCTGTAACTCGTGGAGAGAGGTTTGCATATTTTGCATATTGTAGTTTACCCTAAACAACACATATGCCTTGATTCTCCCCAAGGAATGTAGTACACGGTCAATTACGAGTTGTTCGGTAATGTCAACCCCTTGCACTTTAAGAATCTCGACATGCTCAATCAATTTGAGTATGTGAGGGCTAACCTTTTGGCCCTCTTTAAGATTCATGTCAAAAAACGCGGATGCCGTTTCATATTGAATGATTCTAGGAGCTTGTGAAAACATGGTCACAAGCTTGGCATAGATCTCATAGGCCGTGCTCATCTTTATGCCACTCCTTTGGAGATCGGCCTCCATAGAAAAGATCAAAATATTTTTGATCGCGGCGGCTTCCTTTTGGTAAGCCTCATAGGCTCGCCTTGCGGCGGCGGTTGACCTTTCGTTAGGTGTTTCAAGAGAGGCTTCGGTAAGGTAACGAAGCTTGTCGTCACCTTCCGCGGCCAAGCAGAGTTGCGCATTCCAATCGCCAAAATTTGTGCCATTCTTTTCTAACTTGCATCGATCCATAAAGGATCGAAGCCATGAGACATTCGTGGGAGTTGGAGCATTGGTGTTGGATGAACTAGCCATTGCGATTGAACAAAGTTAACTACAAATTTAAGACATAAAGGAAATGTCAACATTTATCATTTTAAATACTTGTAAACATTTTAAACAAGTTTCAACATTTAAATAGTGACCTCTACCCAACTATTATAAATGATTCCGAGATCCAAATTTATATCAACTTGGGCACGGTAAGCCGATTCATCCCTTATTAACATAATTCGGTGAATTAACTCTTTAATCGATTCTACATTAGAACTTTCGGTTGATAATATTACTTTAATATTTATCTTAAGGCCGGAACACATGTGGCTACGGTCGCGAATACTTCCGATGAGCTCAATCCAAATTTATAAATAATTACATTTATTACCCCACACCCAACGTAACAAGTTTAGCACTCCGGTGAGCCGAGCCTACTTCCTTGCGAAATTGGGATTCATGGGTTCTACATTTGGTAAGGCTTGATCTCAATTATTTATTATGAGAGGTCATGTCAATTTATAATCTATCATGTTAAAGTGAACTAAATCGATGAATTAATGATTATTTTAATTGACACGGTCGAATACTCGATAAATATGCATGTAATGTTATGGCGATTTGGCAATGCATGCAAACATATTATATAAAATGCAAGCATAATAATTAAACTCCTAGTATGGCCTTTCCTAGAATAGAAAATCATATATTCTATTACAAATTCGGAAACCAAATCCTTTGGTCCCTTGAACTTCATAAGCACGCCTCCCAAGGTCACCGACTCTCTCGGAACTCCTTTCCGAATGACACCGTCTTTGGGAAACTCCGGTTTTACAATTAGTTACAAAATATATAATAAAATTACAATAATTTCCTATTATACATTTGTAAAATAAAATCATACAATAAAAGTGATACGAGATCACAATAAATTACAACCGAATCAATATTCCCATACATTTCGGGCAATATCGATTAAAACTAAGGCCATACAAGGAAAAATACATAATTCCAAATTACATAAACCAAAATATGACATTCATAAATTGAAAATATGACATTCATAAATAAAAACTCAGCATTATAATATGTATAAATCATGCTCATGTTAAATGCCAAATCGCTCTATTTAACGGTTTATATCAAATATAACCCGACTTTACGGAAATGCGTGATAATAACACTTTAAAATCACAAAACAATACTTAAATCATATTTAAATCCAAGTTAATTATCCCAACTCATTTAGGCCTCAAAATTAGTCATTACTCAATTTTTGACAATAATTCAACTTGTTGTTATTTAATTGCTCATAATAAGACTTTTAAAATCATATTTTAATCAAATAAATCAAAATTTAATTATAATAATTTCAAAATTTGAATTTTAAATTTTTGTACATTCTAGAACATTTCCATGACACTCATAATGTCAAAATCATGGTTTAAAAATTTTGAATCGGTTTTTGAGAAAAGTGGTTGTGCTTTATCGGTTTTATCAAATAAAATACATAAAACATGCAAAAATTAATCATATTAAATTTTCAACTTAAGATCAGAAATTTGGGACATTTATGCAACCAGGAACAATTTTCTCTTGACATGAAAATTATTTTAGCTATATTTGCTAAATTAGTCACTACTTATGCCATTATTACATTAAAAATTCATAAATCATGATAGACAAATCACATTAATCTCAAAGTTTCCAGTCTAACAGAAAAAAAACGCATGTGACAACATACTAAATTTTCATGGTTAGATTCAAAGCGGAAGTAGTTTTAACCATTTGACCTTTATTTATTTCATTTTATCATATAAAATCATAAATCAGACGAAATAAATCCAATTCACACAAACTTTTACATACAGTAAGTAAAATGCATGTGTGATATTGAGTAAAAATTTCAAGGTCATAAGATAAGTCTAACTATTTTTAGCATTTTAAACATCATTTTACTCATTAAAATGTAATAAAAACACTAAAAATCATATTTGAGCACTATTAATTTCCGTAAATCATCAAAATGACCTAAAATCATATTACGACCAGAATATATTGACATGCAAATAACTTTGTGATTTTATCTTATAAAACACAAATTACTAGTTTTCTCTAAAGTTTCAATAACTCGAAAAAACTAAAAATCGATTATGCATGCAACAAACAAGGCTCTTGATACCGCTTGTAAGTTTCTTAAACTAGATATTAGACATTTCTAATATCATATTATTAATAGTTTACTCTTAAAATATATGGACCTTATGCATGCATAACAAAAGATAAGGAAAGAACAATTTCTTACATTGATTATGAAGTAATATGGGCACAATATTTGAACTCCTTTCAAATATTGTTCTTGAGCTATGAATATGAGGATGAATGCCAAGTTCTTAGTATAAGAACACTCCTATTAGTAGCACCCAAGACAACCCTTTTTATCACTACTAAAATACTACACTAGTATTATTAGTAGTAACCCTTTAAAATAAATCTAATAACTCTATTACTACACTAGTAATTTTATTAGAATAAGAACTCTAAATTATGTGAAAACTTCTTGAGTTTTAGAGT
>JAIUZE010020678.1:0-20819 GCA_022085475.1 Heliosperma pusillum
ACATTGACAAGCTAGCGAGCGAAGTATTTACCTTGGACCTATATTCGGTTCTTAGGATTGTATATTATTATACACTCTTTTATTTCTGTATTTATACGGGAGATATGTCTCCCGTTTCAGATATTTTTTATGTATAATATTATTTCCTTTTTGTTCTGAACCTTTTTCTTTAAGACACCTTCGTTATGATGAATATATTTAATGATAGGTTCCGGTTTTAAAATTTACCGATTTTCACTAAAGTGAACCTATTAGAAACGTATTCTCATCTTTTATTTATTTAAATTACTTGTTTATCTTTCTGCTAATTTGAGGGTGTCACACTGCCCTTTTACCTCATCGCTGCAAACTGATAACTTCTTTTATTTCCATTGTTAGTGCATTCTCAGATAACACTGATATACAATATATTTAGACTGATTCCCCTTTTCGTTCTCCTCTATTTCGACCTTATTTAAGGCGCTTTAGCGTCGCTTTTATTGCATTTTGCCTACTATCACGCTCTGCTTTAATATCATGAACTTCCATCTCGTTTTATAGGAAATATGCCAAAAGAAGTATGAGACGAGATGAGAAGCAAGAAACTGTCACTAAGCATATTAGGAAAAGAAGAAATGAAGAAAAGAAGATGAGGAAGAGGAAGGGGAGTCCCAGCCACTCAAGGCCACCGGGAGCCGGTCGGTCGGCTGACCACCCCACCTAGCCCCAACACAGCAAGAGAAATAAGAGAAGGCACAAGGAGCTTCAGCCGGTCCAGGCCACCGACGGTCGGGCGACCGGCTAGGGGAGTCGACACCAAGAGAAAGAAGGAAGGAGAAGCAGCGAGCCCCAGCCGGTCCAGGCCACCGGCCGGCTGGGGAGACGGCATGAAGAAAGAAAGAAGAAGAAAGAAGCAAGAAGTTCCAGCCGGTCAGCTGGGACCCTCAGTCCGCAATTTCAATTCTTCTTCTTTTTGAACCCTCTAATCCCACCAACCTATAAATACCCCTCTCTTAATTCATTTCTACACACAACCCTAGATAGAAGAACCCTAGTAATTAGTAAGAAATATTTCCCTAATTAACAACCTAATCTCTCTTAATTAGTTACAATTACTCTTATTTCTAGTTAGTTATTATTATTTCTAGTCTTTCTCTTACTTACCAGTGAATATTTGGGTTGTAATTTGAAGATAAGAGGAGACTCTTTCTTCCATTATTAATTCAAATTCTCATCTTTTATTACATGTTTGGTAATTTCTCATCTTTATTTTACTTACTTGTCATTTATTTTGCTCTTTCTTATTTATTTGATTAGTTTACATGTTGTATATGTCTTCTCTTGTTTATTTTATATCAAAGTATCCATCTTTAATGCTTTCCTCCATCAAATATGAGTGAGTAGTGTATTGCTAGGGTAGATGGGGGATTTATTGTAGGTTTATGGGTCGATTATGGTAAATGGGCATAAAGATTAAGTCTTTTGGTAGTCTACTCGTTTTGTGCACACAAGGCGTTTGTTGAAATGCTTGAATGAGTAATTTGAGTCTTTTCCATGTTTAATTACTAGTTTGAGTGAGAGCTTGGACTTGTATTGTATTTGTGTGTGTTTTGGACGTTTAGGGGGAGGTTAGGGCGAGAACCCAATCAAACCTTAGGCTAGGGCTCGTCTCGCACCGTGAGGTGGAGGCTTGCCTATTTACCGTCTTGCACTGAGAGGTGGAGATATGTTTAGACTCACTATTAGACTAGTCTTAACCCCCACCATAATTGACCTATACTTAGATTAATGAACCCATTCACCTTAGTTTCTTTTAATCTTTGTTTTAAATCGCATCTTTGCCTTCTTGTTAGTCTTGTTTAGCATTAGTCATCTTCAACTTGCTTTTAGCTAGAATTAAACTAGAATTTGATTAAACAGTCTTAGACCCATAATTACCGTCCCTTGTGATACGACCCTTGGAATACCCAACGATAACTCGTTCGCTTGCGAGGTCAATTAAAACACTACAACAAGTTTTTGGCGCCGTTGCCGGGGACGACAATATTGGATAAGATAGTTTAATTGATTTTAGGCTTAGTTCACTTTTATTTGTTTGATCTCCCATTTGTCCTAGGGCATCTATTTGCATTAGGACTATTTGATTTTTCTTTGAGTGCATGAGTAGGTGTTTATCGGACCTCTTTTCCCGCTTGATCGAGAGATTGAGAAGACTTTCCGGGTAAGAAGAAGACAAGCACTTGCCTCTTTAAGAAGATCCCCCATTGTTACTTCCACAAATATTTAACCATCCACAATTGATTCATCATTCACCTCTCAACCCTCCAATTCCACCTTATCACCCCTCATCATACCAACAAACCACCCTCCAATCCTTTCTCCCATAAATTCACCCACTTCCTCACAAAATTCCAACAACACCCTTTCACCCAAAACACTAAATTCACCAAATACCCCAATTTTCCCAAGAAATAACCCATTTAACCAAGAAATGGCGGACCAACGCATGGGTTATATTACATTAGGCCGGATCCTAATCGGGCTTGCTCAGCTCGGCCATCAATTATGGAGCTATTGCTCCTAACACCTTTGAGCTTAGACACCATGTCATCTCCTTCATTCAACAAGACATCTTCCATGGGTTTAAAAAAGAAGATGCTCATGAGCATTTAGTGGGTTTTAAGGAAAAAGTGGGCACGTTCAAAAGAAATGGAATCACCGAAGATCAAATTCTTCTCATGCTATTCCTATTTTCCTTGAAAGACAATTCCAAGAAATGGTTTGATTCTCATGAACCGGGTACTTTCACCACATGGGCTAGCCTTTCTAAGGCTTTCATCAACAAATCTACCCTCCTTCCAAGACCTCAATGATAAGGCATGAAATTCAAACCTTCAAGCAAAAATATTTTGAGACATTGAGTGAAGTTTGGGACCGATTTCAAGATCTACTCACTTCTTGCCCACATCATGGTATACCAAACTGGATGACCACACAAACCTTTTTCCAAACACTTGAGAGTAGGTTTAGATACATGATAGTGGCGGCTTCCGACGGTAATTTTGACAAGATGAATAATGCCGAGATCACGGAGATGATTCAAAACATTTCTGAAATGGAGAGTAGCTATGCCTTAAGGGAAAGTGAGGGTAAGAGTGAAGGGCCTAGTAGGCTTGAGTTGGAGACAAAACTCAAGTTGGATGAGCTATCAAAGAAGTTTGATAATTTCGGGTTGGAAAGAGGCAAGGGACAAATTCATTATATCCAAGGGGAGAGACCTACTCATGCTAGAGTCTACTATCTTGAGCAACCAAGGTCTCCTCCAAGAACCTACTCTCAACAACCTATTTGTGACACATGTGGTGGTTTTGGCCACACATATGACTTGTGCCCTTCCTTTCCAAGAGATGACCATCTTCAACATGATTGTTATTCTTTGCAAGAACAACCAAGGTACTCCTATCAACTCCATGAAACCTTCTACCGGGCATTTCCCAATCAAGACTCAGGCTTTCGTATGAGGGTCAACCCTTGGACCCCAAATATCAAGCTCCTCAATATCAACCACCTTCTAACCCGACCATTCAAGGTCTTACAACAACAAAAACCAAGGCCAAAATTCCGACTTTAGGAGATTTTTACATCAAAGCAACCAATCCTATGTCCCTCCCCCATTTGGAGATCAAAGAAACAACAACAACCGAAATCAGCACAACAATTACAATTCCCAAAATCAACAAAATTTCCAACAACCACCTCCCTTGATTGAACAACCCAACTCTTCAATTGAGCAAATTTTGAAAGTTATGGAGAATAGGGCTATGCAACGTGAGGCAAATACGGATCAAATAATCAAACTCTTGAGATCCGACATTTCTGGTCCAAGCTCAACAAAGAAATTTTGATTCTTACTTAGCCAACCAAGAACCCATTAATGTTCAAAAAGGGGAGCATATTCTACCGATCCAAGGCTCTCACCCTAAGGATGGGCCACCACATCACCGACAATTGCATGCTATCACTTTGGTGGGTAAAAACATATTGAAATGATCTCAAAAGTCCATGAATTCCAATGATAAGAGAACGTTGACGGGTAAGATGGTGGAAGACCATTACCCTAGTGAAGAAGAAATGGCGAGGGAAAATGAAATCACCCAACCTCCTCCAAATGTGACCCAAGATTACACACCTCCTCTACCTTTTCCAAACCGGCCCAAGGCCTTGAGTAAAGAGAAGAAATTTGCAAAATTTGTGGGAATGCTAAAAAAGCTTGAAGTCTCATCACCTTTCACCGAGGTAGCGAGCCAAATGCCACTTTACACCAAATTTCTTAAGGAGGTGTTGACCAAGAAGAGGAGCATAACCAATGATGGGCTTTTAGCCTTGACGGGAGAGTGTAGTGCGGTGCTTTTTAACAACATACCTAAGAAACTTCGAGATCCGGGGAGTTTTTTTATACCTTGTGTGGTGGAAAACATTCCACTTTCAAGAGCTCTTTGTGATCTAGGAGCTAGTGTTAGCATCCTTCCTCTTCCCCTTGCAAAAAGGCTTGGCCTTGAAGATTTGAGACCCACTTCAATCACCATACAACTTGCCGACCGCTCAGTCAAATATCCTAAGGGAATTCTTGAAGATGTTTCGGTCAAAGTGGGTAATGTCTACATTCATGCCGACTTTGTGGTCTTGGACATTCCTGAAAACCAACAAACTCCCATTATCCTTGGGAGAACATTCATGGCTACCAGAGGTGACGTAATTTATGTGAAGAAAAGGCACCTCTCCTTTAATGTTGGTGAAAGCAAAATTGATTTTTCTTTGATGGAGGCTATGTCCAAGCCAATGGTGGAAAGTGTTTATTCGGTGGATGTCATTGAAGACATTGTTGGTGATTTGAGAAAAGAGGAAAATGTGAAACGTGATGACTTGTTTGATGTTGTGGCTTTGGAGAGTTCTAGGGAAAATGAAATGGATCATCTTATTGATGATGAAATTGATGCATATTTGAACTCTCCAATTCCGTTGGATTTTGGCTCTTTTGAAAGTGATTATTGGCTCCTTGACTCCTCTTCTAGTTAGGAGAGCCAAGTTGATGAAATTGAAGAGGCCATGAGAGAAAATTTCTTGGAAAAATCTCTTCTTGATGAAGAAAACGATGAAGTTGAGGTCTTGCTTCCTCCTTCACCTGCCTCTTTGAAGCCTTCTATGCCATTGCCTCTTGATCCTCTTGAGAGGGTGAGTGTTTTCACACTCTTTACCCCTCCCGTCTACCATGATAAGCCACCCAAAATTGCTAAGGGGTATGGAGAGTTGCCATATGAGACTTGATATATCTTGCCAACATCTCCTACTTTATACCACAATGAAGACGGTGAAGAGTCGGTCGAGCTTGGGTTGAGTTTGTTAGTGTTTCATTCTTTGAGTTTCCTTACTATATACTTATGCTTGTTTGTGGGGTTTGCTCAAGAATTTGATAAGTTGCTCCGGGCTCTGAGCAACGGTGATGCAAAACGGAGGCAAAATTGAAAAGCTTCCCTTGTGGGTACAAGTAAGTGGACCACTTCACTCTTTTGAGCATATGCATTTTGATGAATTTTCTTCATTTTTGTGCATTCATGAGTTGAACATTGTCCCTTACCCCACTTTGAAAATCCAAATAAAATTTCCTTGAATCCAAAGTTTTCCCCTAAGTATCCAAATGCGAGTTAATTCAAATTAGCTCCCCTTTCATATCAATAAAAAACCTTGCATTCATTTAGTTAGTTTGCATTTGATTTAGATTCATTTCACTTTTTGCATTGTCATTTACATATGCTATTGAAAAACACAAAAACATGTTATTTCATTCTCAAAAAATCAAAAATTCAAAAACATGTTCTTTTATCCCCCCCCCCCCCCCCCCCCCCCCCCCCCCCCCCCCCCCCCCCCCCCCCCCCCCTCCCCTCTCCCTCCCCATTTGGACAATGTCCGGTTTAAGTGTGGGGAGGGAAATACCAATTTGTTATTTGTATATATTTTTGTATATATGTGATAAGAATTTCAAACAAAACCTCAAAAAAAATCAAAATTGAAAAATCTTCAAAAACGTTCAAAAATATGTTTAGATTAGTTTGTATATATTTGTTTTTCACTAACTCTTTTGATAGGCAACACACATGGAGCATTGGAGAAGACGCGCTAGGTGATATCTTCTCTAACCCTTTCTCTTTTTCTCTAACCCTTTCTCTTTTTCTTTTGATAGGCAACACACATGGAGCATTCGAGAAGACGGTTTTCACTCGACGGTCAAAGGCTTGATATTGAGTCGAATCTTGTGTAGTTTTGTAAATCTTGGGAGTAAGGCCAAGTACTTCCCCTTTCCCGCCTAGAATCCGTTTCTAGGCACCCGTGATTGTCTTTGTGGTCATTTTAAGTTTGATTTAGAGGCTAGGCATAGCGGTGAAACTATGAGTCGACATCCTCCACCAAAGCTCCTTTGTGCTAACTTCTAAAACCCGCTTAGATGAGGAAAGCGGTTTAACTTTTTGTGATGCATCCTATGTGTTGATTTGTGATTTATTGTTAGGTGTGTCAAAAAGTTTCCGCAAGCCCCCACTTGCCTTGCAAGGGATTACATACCTCATTGTATTTCGTTGTGAGTTGAAGGGACGGAGAAGGCCCGTCAATTACCTTTCATCGGATAATAGTAGTAGTTTAGTTAGCTTAATTAAATAAGGGTCTCGCTTTTGCTCACTTACTTACTTGGGGACGAGTAATGTTTAAGTGTGGGGAGATTTATATACAATATAATTAGACTGATTCACGTCTTCGTTCTCTTCTATTTCGACCTTATTTAAGGCGCTTTAGTGTCGCTTTTATTGCATTTTGCCTACTATCACGCTCTGCTTTCATATCATGAACTTCCGTCTCGTTTTATAGGAAATATGCCAAAAGAATTATGTGATGGGATGAGAAGCAAGAAACTGTCACTAAGCATATTTGGAAAAGAAGAAATGAAGAAAATAAGAGGAGGAAGAGGAAAGGGAGTCCCAGCCGGTCCAGGCCACTGGCAGCCGGCCGGCCGGGTGAACACCCCACCTAGCCCCAACAAAGCGAGAGAAAGAAGAAAAGGAGCAGGGAGCCCCAGCCGGTCCATGCGGCCGGCTGGGGGAGTCGACACCAAGCGAAAAAAGGAAGAAGAAGCAGCAAGCCCCAGCCAGTCCAGGCCACCGGCGGCCGGCTGCGGAGACGGCATGAAGAAGGCTTGAAGAAAGAAAGAAGAAGAAAAGAGCAGGAAGTCCCAGTCGGTCGGATGGGACCCCTAGTCCGCAATTTCAATTCTTCTTCTTTTTGAACCCACTAATCCCACCAACCTATAAATACCCCTCTCTTAATTCATTTCTACACACAACCCTAGATAGGATAACCCTAATAATTAGTAAGAAATATTTCCGTAATTAGCAACCTAATCTCTCTTAATTAGTTACAATTACTCTCATTTCTAGTTAGTTATTATTATTTCTAGTCTTTCTCTTAGTTACCAGTGAATATTTGGGTTGTAATTTGAAGACAAGAGGAGACTCTTTCTTCCATTATTAATTCAAGTTCTCATCTTTTATTACATGTTTGGTAATTTCTCATCTTTATTTTACTTACTTGTCATTTAATTGCTCTTTCTTATTTATTTGATTAGTTTACATGTTGAATATGTCTTCTCTTGCTAGGGTAGATGGGGGATTTATTGTAGGTTTATGGGTCGATTATGGTAATTGGGCATAAAGATTTACCTGTTTTGTGCACACAAGGTGTTTGTTGAAATGCTTGAATGAGTAATTTGAGTTTTTTCCATGTTTAATTACTAGTCTGAGTGAGAGCTTGGACTTGTATTGTAATTGTGTGTGTTTTGGATGTTTAGGGGGGGGGGGGGGGGGTTAGAGTGAGAACCCAATCGAACCTTAGGCTAGGGCTCGTCTTGCACCGAGGGGTGGAGGCTTGCCTATTTACCGTCTTGCACCGAGAGGTGGAGATATGTTTAGACTCACTATTAGACTAGTCTTAACCCCCACCATAATTGACCTATACTTACATTAATGAACCCATTCACCTTAGGGGCTGTTTGGTTTTGGGGTTTTAGGAAAGGGAAAGGGAAAGAGAAGTGATGATTCCCTTTGGTTATGTTTGGTTGAGTAAATCAATAATTCCCTTTCTCTATTTTTCCTATTAGCAAGAACCCAAACCCATCTTTACTGATACCCCGGCCCCCACAGGGTTTAGAATTTTTTAACCCTCCCATTACCCATTCTATTTTCATAATTCTTTGAAACTAACGTACTAGTAAACCTACCCCATCGCCTGAACTTTACCGTCAGCCTGCCACCGCCGGCAACACCTGCTTCCGTCTGACGTTTCGTTTCTCTCTCTCCAAGGTTTGTCCTCTTTTCTCTCTATATCTTCATCCTTCATCCTGATAGTAGTATTTCATTTTTTTAAAAAACAATTTGTACGTAGAATTATTTTTGATAAAATAATTGGTCTGATTGATGTTTGATGCAATTAATCAGTAAACAATTTATTTGATGCAATTAATTGGTCTGATTAATGGAGGATGCAATCCTGATAGTACTACCAATTTGTACGTAGTATTTCGTTTTTTAACGTAGAATTATGTTTGACCGTCTTTTCTCTCTGCATCTTCCGCCGGCAAATTGTTGTTTGATGCAATTCATCTGTAAACTACCAATTTGTCTGATTATTTCATATATGCGCAGATTATTTGTCTAATTTCATCCGTTGATTATGTTGTTAGGACTATGTAATTTGGTATGTATTTGACCGTCTTAAACTTAAGACGGATAGCTTAAGACGGATAGTATCCGTCTTAAACTTAAAACGGATAGTATCCGTCTTAATCAAGAATTTATGTGTGAATTTCAGGACTTACTATGTAATTTGGTATGTATTTGACCGTCTTAAACTTAAGACGTATAGCTTAAGACGGATAGTGCAGCAGGAGCTCACCCAAGGGGCCTTGATGATCAAGCCACAGACAAGGCAAACCTGACCCCAAGGACCCCTCAGATGGAAGCTCGAGTTACAAGGTCCAAACAACAAGCTATGACAAGCCAAGATCAAGCCAGAACAAGCCACACCAATGAGGAAGACAGTCCAGGGCTCATCAACCCATGCCAAGCCCCAACACAACCCACATTACCCACACAAGACAGAAACAAAGCCATTCAGGCCCAGGCAGACCAATCAACAAACCGTGCAGCTAGGAGGTACACCAGGGCATCCCAACCACCCCCACAATGGCCTACCATCAAGTCAAGCCTCTAAGCTACAAGTTTGCCCAGGACAAACCCTTTTGAAGTCTAGCAAAAACTAATGAAACAGACACCCCAAGCTAGAGTCCAGTGAGCAGCATAGCAGAGGCAGTACATGTTCAGATGAGGTTTCCTTTTGCCTAAGTCAACTTGTCTTCATCCAAGACAGGTTTATCTAAGTTATAATAAGAGTAGAGAGTCCCAAGAAGGAGCAAAACACCCAGGCAAAGCAACAAGACAACAAGAACAACAGATTTCCATTTCAGGAAAAACTCCAAAACTGCTTTATTTGTTTTTTGATTCAGTCTGTTTTTGTGTTTTGTGTCTGAACTTTATAGTTGTTGAGCTCGTCCTATTGTGAGGCTCTTAATTAGTGTCAGTAGTAGTAGTTTGAACCCTAAGTTGGCCCTTGGATGATCTGTACATCCAATGGCTCACAAGATATCAACCTCTTTATATAAGGAGGTCTTGTATGTTTGTTTTAGTAGACTTTTATGAATGAATTAACTTTGAGAAATCCCTCAAATCTATCAAACTTGTGCTAAGAGCTGTAGTTTGAAACAAGCCTGATACATCTTCAAGGTGTTTGATCAGTGCCTTGTCTTGTGAGTCAAGTTATATCTGTGCCTTGCTGTGGTTAACTTGCTTGCTGTTGAGTCTAGTATAGGGTGTTTGTGCTTTGCTGTAACACTTGAGAACGCTCTAAACAGCTCTTTGGTCCTCTCTTGTGACTTGCTTAGAAGGACGTGTCTATAAGTTCATATCCGTGGGTTTCAGCTAACAATTAACCCTCTCTAAAGCACATCCATTTGTTAATGACATTGTTCCAGTTGAGGTCAAGCAATCAAGTTTCCTAAAACTTTGTTGAAGCCTAGTAGTTTACACTCCAATTGGTTATCAGAGCTTTGGTTGAGAGTCTTAGTGAGTTCATTTTCCCTAACTACATTTAAAAACACAAAAATAGCCCAATGAGTGAAGAGAGACTGGCAGGAGTAGAAGCAAGGATGGAGGACCTGGCTAGGATTGTAACCACCCTAACCAGAACCCTGGATCAGGTAATAGGCAACCAGTTGCTTGCTGGAGGAAGAGGCAGAGGACGTGGAAGAGGCCAAGGAGGAGGCAGAGGAAGGCCACCTGATGATGAAGAGTATCCAGACTCAGATGACTCAACAAGAAGCAGAGCTTCCATCCACAGGAACACAGACAAGCATCTTAAGGTAGATATCCATGAGTTTTCTGCTAGTCTTAATCCTGATGACTTGTTAGAATGGCTAAGAGAAGTAGAAAGGATCTTTGAGTACAAAGGATACAATGATTCTAAGTCTTTTAAAGTAGCCATCCTTAAACTGAAAGGGTATGCTTCCCTTTGGTATGAAACTATGAAAGGGTTAAGGGCTAGGGAAGGTAAAGAACCCATCAAGTCTTGGACTAAACTGAAAAAGAAACTGTTAGACAAATTTGTTGCTAGGGATTACACCCAGGATCTGTTTATCAAGTTGTCTAAGTTGAAACAAAGAGACAAACCTGTTGAATCTTATCTGACAGAGTTTGAACAACTCACCTTACAGTGTGAAATAAATGAGAAACCTGAGCAAAGGAGACAAGGTTAGGATGCAACCTCTGTGGTCATTTGATGATGTTGTCAACTTATCTCTGAGAATTGAGAAGATAGGGAAGACTAAGCCTGTTACACCAAAACCTGTTAGACCTTTTCAAACCAGACCTTATAGTGGGTTTAGAACCATGGATACCCCTAAGACAGCACCCCCACCTGCCTTAGACAAGGGAAAGGGCATCATGGGTCAAAAGCCAAGCACTTCATTGACTGAGAACAGAATTAGGTGCTTCCAATGTCAAGGCTATGGACATTTCAGAAAGGATTGCCCTTCTAAGAAGACCTTAACCATAATGGAAGTTGAGGCTTGGGAGAAAGAGGGTCTAGTTGAGTATGAGAGGGATGAGCCTGAGGTTAAAGAAGTGGTGAGTGAGGAAGAAGAGTCTAGTCAGGAGGCAATAGTGGCACTCCCTGACACAGGCCACAGCTTGGTCCTATGGAGAGTAATGCATTCACAACAGATACCTTTGGAGGAGGATCAAAGGTCCCTCATTTTCAGGAGCAGATGTACCATACAAGGGAGGGTTTGTAACCTTTTCATAGATGGAGGTAGTTGTACCAATGTGGCCTCTGTTACTATGGTTGATAAGCTGAAGTTGAGCACTCAAGATCACCCTCACCCCTATAAGTTGAGGTGGCTGAGTAAGGGAGAAGAGGTTAAGGTGGATAAGCAATGTATGGTCCCTTTCTCCATTGGAAGTGTGTACAAGGATGAAGTATTGTGTGATGTGGTTCCAATGGATGCCTGTCACTTGTTATTAGGAAGGCCATGGGAGTTTGATAAAAGCTCCATACACCAAGGAAGAAGCAACACCCATTCCTTCAAGCATGGGAGCAGGAAGGTGACATTAGCCCCCTTGCCACCACATCAGAAGAGCTATGGGAGTCCTAGTATGGCTGAAGATTTTAGTGGAGTCTTGTTTCTATCTGAGTCAGCAATGGTCAAAGAGTGTAGTTAAGAGCAACCTATATTAATGCTTCTATCAAAGGAAGTTCAGGAAGAGGAGTCTAAGGTAATCCCTGCAGAAGTTAAGCCCCTCATTGATCAGTTCAAGGAAGTGTTTCCAGAGGAACTTCCTGATGGCTTACCCCCTTTGAGAGAAATTGAACACCAGATAGACCTTGTGCCAGGGTATGTACTACCTAATAGACCAGCATATAGGTGTGATCCCAAGGCTACAAAAGAGCTGCAGAAACAAGTTGGAGAGTTGATGAGTAAAGGGTTTGTAAGGGAGTCACTAAGTCCATGTGTTGTGCCTGCTTTATTGGTTCCTAAGAAGGATGGGACTTGGAGGATGTGCATAGATAGCAGGGCTATCAACAACATCACAGTCAAGTATAGGTTCCCTATACCTAGGCTTGAGGACATGTTGGATGAGCTGAGTGGCTCAAGGTTCTTTTCTAAGATTGATTTGAGGCAAGGTTACCATCAATTGAGGATCAGGGAGGGAGATGAGTGGAAGACAGCCTTCAAAACAAAGCATGGCCTTTATGAGTGGCTTGTCATGCCCTTTGGCCTGTCAAATGCCCCAAGTACCTTCATGAGATTGATGACATAAGTGCTTAGGCCTTGCCTAGGGAGATTTGTGGTGGTATACTTTGATGATATCCTCATCTACAGCCAGAGCAAGGATGATCATTTGAGGCATCTTGAGGCTGTGTTTGACATACTTAAGGAGAGTACGCTCTTTGGGAAGCTTGAGAAATGCACCTTCATGACTGAGGAAGTCAAATTTCTAGGATATGTGGTATCTGGTAGAGGCATTTCAGTTGATCAAGATAAGATCATTGCAGTGCAGTCTTGGCCTATCCCTAAGAACATTACAGAAGTGAGAGGGTTTCATGGCCTAGCCTCTTTCTATAGGAGGTTCATTAAAGATTTTAGCACTATTGCAGCACCCCTCACTGAATGTATGAAGAAAGGAGAGTTCACTTGGACTGAGAATGCCTTGCAGGCTTTCAAACACATGAAGAAGCTCTTGTGCAGTGCACCTATCCTCAGGTTGCCAAACTTTGATTGCCTATTTGAGGTTGAGTGTGATGCAAGTGGGGTGGGGATTAAAGCTGTCCTCATCCAAGAGAAGAAACCTGTAGCCTACTTTAGTGAAAAGCTAAGTGGTGCCAAGCTGAACTATTCTACATATGATAAAGAGTTCTATGCTCTTGTCAGAGCTCTAAGACATTGGAGTCATTACCTGAAGCCCAAGCCTTTTGTCCTACACTCTGATCATGAGGCATTGAAGTACATAGGAGGTCAACATAAGCTCAGTCATAGGCATGCTAAGTGGGTGGACTTCCTCCAGTCATTCACCTTTTCTAGCAAATACAAAGAGGGCAAGCAAAATGTGGTGGCTGATGCATTATCTAGGAGGTACACTATGCTATCAACCATGGAGCAAAGGGTTCTTGGCTTTGAGTTCATGAAGGATATGTATTAGGAAGATCCCGACTTTGCAGAAGATTGGTTAGCACAGAAAGAGGGAACAAGGACCAATGATTCACCCTACACTCTGCAAAATGGATTCTTGTTCAAAGGAAACAAGCTGTGTGTTCCCAGAGGATCTTATAGGAGTCTATTGATCAAGGAGGTACATGGAAGTGGCCTTGGAGGACACTTTGGGGTTCAGAAAACTGTGGACATACTACAGGAGTAATTCTACTGGCCTAAGATGATGGGAGAAGTCCAAATAGTGCTCAGAAGGTGTGGAGTTTGTCAA
This sequence comes from Heliosperma pusillum, assembly GCA_022085475.1. Lineage (NCBI taxonomy): Eukaryota > Viridiplantae > Streptophyta > Magnoliopsida > Caryophyllales > Caryophyllaceae > Heliosperma > Heliosperma pusillum. Next base: position 13,611 of record JAIUZE010020678.1, read on the forward strand.
AAGGCCAAGAGTTATTTTCAAGCAGGACCTTACACTCCTCTACCAGTCCCATGTAGGCCTTGGAAAGATGTAAGTATGGATTTCATAGTAGCATTACCTAGGACAGCAAGAGGGAAAGATTCTATCATGGTGGTTGTGGATAGGTTCAGTAAGATGGCACATTTCATTGCTTGCAAGAAGACTGAGGATGCTGTGAGTGTAGCAGAGCTATACCTTGATGAGGTGGTGAGGTTACATGGAGTTCCAAGGACCATTGTGTCTGACAGAGACACAAAGTTTATGAGCCATTTCTGGAGGACATTGTGGAAGCTGCTTAACACTAGGTTGTTGTTTAGTACCTCCCATCACCCTCAAACTGATGGCCAAACTGAGGTGACCAACAAGACCTTGGGAAGGATCTTGAGGTGTATAGTCAGCAAATCTCTCAAGGATTGGGACTTGAAGTGGGCTCAAGCAGAGTTCTCTTTCAATAGAGCTCCATCAGCAGCCACAGGCCACTCCCCCTTTGAAGTGGTCTATGGTACTAACCCCTTAATGCCTTTGAGTTTGTCTAATGTGTGAAGGTCAGAGATCCACTATGATGCCAAGAAGAGGGTGGAACAAATGCTAAAACTCCATGAGTCAGTCAGAAAACAGATTGAGAAAACTAATGATCTATACAAGAAGAATGCCAAGGTTCCTAAGACCAAGAAAGACTTTGCACCAGAAGACTTAGTATGGATCAACCTAAGGAAAGAAAGGTTCCCTTCCAAGAGAAAGAACAAGCTAGAGCCAAGAGCAGATGGTCCTTTTCAAGTCATAGAGAAGATAGGTCCTAATGCCTATAGAATTGATCTACCAGGAGAGTATGCAGTCCATGGGACATTCAATGTTGGAGATCTTAGTCCCTTCTTTGAAGACTCTGAGGGAGAGGAAGACACAGGCTTGAGGTCAAGCCCTTTTCAACCTAGGGAGGCTGCAGCAAGAGCTCACCCAAGGGGCCTTGATGATCAAGCCACAGACAAAGCAAACCTGACCCCAAGGACCCCTCAGATGGAAGCTCGAGTTACAAGGTCCAAACAACAAGCTATGACAAGCCAAGATCAAGCCAGGACATGCCACACCAATGAGGAAGACATTCCAGGGCTTATCAACCCATGCCAAGCCCCAACACAACCCACATTACCCACACAAGACAAAAACAAAGCCATTCAGGCCCAGGCAGACCAATCAACAAACCCTGCAGCTAGGAGGTACACCAGGGCATCCCAACCACCCCCAACATAGCCTACCATCAAGTCAACCCTCTAAGCTACAAGTTTGCCCAGGACAAACCCTTTTGAAGTCTAGCAAAAACTCATGAAACAGACAACCCAAGCTAGAGTCCAGTGAGCAGCATAGCAGAGGCAGTACATGTTCAGATGAGGTTTCCTTTTGCCTAAGTCAACTTGTCTTCATCCAAGGCAGGTTTATCTAAGTTCTAATAAGAGTAGAGAGTTCCAAGAAGGAGCAAAACACCCAGGCAAAGCAACAAGACAACAAGAACAACAGATTTCCATTTCAGGAAAAACTCCAAAACTGCTTTATTTGCTTTTTGATTCAGTCTGTTTTTGTGTTTTGTGTCTGAACTTTATAGTTGTTGAGCTCGTCCTATTGTGAGGCTCTTAAATAGTGTCAGTAGTAGTAGTTTGAACTCTAAGTTGGCCCTTGGATGATCTGTACATCCAATGGCTCACAAGATACCAACCTCTCTATATAAGGAGGTCTTGTATGTTTGTTTCAGTAGACTTTTATGAATGAATTAACTTTGAGAAATCCCTCAAATCTATCAAACTTGTGCTAAGAGCTGTAGTTTGAAACAAGCCTGATACATCTTCAAGGTGTTTGATCAGTGCCTTGTCTTGTGAGTCAAGTTATATCTGTGTCTTGCTGTGGTTAACTTGCTTGTTGTTGAGTCTAGTCTAGGGTGTTTGTGTTTTGCTGTAACACTTGAAAACTGTCTCTAAAACCAGTCTTTGAGTCCTTTCTCTTGTGCCTTGCTGTAGAGGAGTGTCTCTAAGTCATATCCCTTGAGTTTTCAGCTAAACAATTCACCCTCTCTAAAACAACATCCATTTGTTACTTGACATTGTTCTCAGTTTGAGTCAAGTTAATCAAGTTTCCTTAAAACTTGTAAGCCTTAGTAGTTTACACTCCCAATTGGTTATCAGAGCTTTGGTTGAGAGTCTTAGTGAGTTCATTTTCCCTAACTACATTTAAAAACACAAAAATAGCCCAATGAGTGAAGAGAGACTGGCAGGAGTAGAAGCAAGGATGGAGGATCTGGCTGGGATTGTAACCACCCTAACCAGAACCCTGGACCAGGTAATAGGCAACCATTTGCTTGCTGGAGGAAGAGGCAGCGGACGTGGAAGAGGCCAAGGAGGAGGCAGAGGAAGGCCACCTGATGATGAAGAGTATCCAGACTCAGATGACTCAACAAGAAGCAGAGCTTCCATCCACAGGAACGCAGACAAGCATCTTAAGGTAGATATCCCTGAGTTTTCTGGTAGTCTTAATCCTGATGACTTGTTAGAATGGCTAAGAGAAGTAGAAAGGATCTTTGAGTACAAAGGATATAATGATTCTAAGTCTTTTAAAGTAGCCATCCTTAAACTGAAAGGGTATGCTTCCCTTTGGTATGAAACTATGAAAGGGTTAAGGGCTAGGGAAGGTAAATAACCCATCAAGTCTTGGACTAAACTGAAAAAGAAACTACTAGACAAGTTTGTTGCTAAGGATTACACCCAGGATCTGTTTATCAAATTGTCTAAGTTGAAACAAGGAGACAAACCTGTTGAATCTTATCTGAGAGAGTTTGAACAACTCACTTTGCAGTGTGATATAAATGAGAAACCTGAGCAAAGGATTGCTAGGTACTTAGAGGGTCTAGATAAGAACATTGCTAACAAGGTTAGGATGCAACCTCTGTGGTCATTTGATGATGTTGTCAACTTATCTCTGAGAATTGAAAAGATAGGGAAGACTAAGCCTGTTACACCAAAACCTGTTAGGCCTTTTCAAACCAGACCTTATAGTGGGTTGAGAACCATGGATACCCCTAGGACAGCACCCCCACCTACCTTAGACAAGGGAAAGGGCATCATGGGTCAAACGCCAAGCACTTCATTGACTGAGAACAGAATTAGGTGCTTCCAATGTCAAGGCTATGGGCATTTCAGGAAGGATTGCCCTTCTAATAAGACCTTAACTATAATGGAGGTTGAGGCTTGGGAGAAAGAAGGTCTAGTTGAGTATGAAAGGGATGAGCCTGAGGTTGAAGAAGTGATGAGTGAGGAAGAAGAGTCTAGTCAGGAGGCAATAGTGGCACTCCCTGACACAGGCCACAGCTTGGTCCTATGGAGAGTAATACATTCACAACATATACCTTTGGAGGAGGATCAAAGGTCCCTCATTTTCAGAAGCAGATGTACCATACAAGGGAGGGTTTGTAACCTTATTATAGATGGAGGTAGTTGTACCAATGTGGCCTCTGTTACTATGGTTGATAAGCTGAAGTTGAGCACTCAAGATCACCCTCACCCCTATAAGTTGAGATGGCTGAGTAAGGGAGCAGAGGGTAAGGTGGATAAGCAATGCATGGTCCCTTTCTCCATTGGCAGTGTGTACAAGGATGAAGTATTGTGTGATGTGGTTCCAATGGATGCCTGTCACTTGCTATTAGGAAGGCCATGGGAGTTTGATAAAAGCTCCATACACCAAGGAAGAAGCAATACCTATTCTTTCAAGCATGGGAGCAGGAAGGTGACATTAGCCCCCTTGCCACCACACCAGAAGAGCTATGGAAGTCCAAGTATGGCTGAGGAGCAACAAATAAAAAAAAACATATTATTGCATTTTGAGTCATTATCTTAGTTTTGAACCAATCTTGTTTGCACCCTGGGCTATGAATCGCCTCTGCAAATTGGATTCCATTGAAAAGATGAGTACGTTCTTTATCGCACCCGCCTCCATTACGAAATCACTATAAGCAAGTGATTCATTGACTCCTGCATTGGGGCCTGGGTTAGTCGGTAGAGGCTCAGTCAAGTACTTGAGCTTACCGTCAGCAATGACAGCATTCCGTAATGCCGCCTCCCAGTCCGCAAAGTTGGACCCATCATTCTTCAGTCGCGTGGACTGATTCATGTTGTCCATAAAGATCTTTAGCCAGGACTCGCGAGCGAGTGTAGCACTTGGCATTGGGTCATCAGTATGGCCAACCATTTTGTTATTTAGCAGTTATATCTGTATATATGACTGTGAAAAAAAAAAAAATTGATAAGTATTCATCGTTTTAAATTTGAGTCTAATGAAAAACTGTTTAATTCGATGACTCGTGCATTTATACAATTGACCTCCCTCAAGAATTATATAAATGATCCCAAGACTCAATTTTTGTAAATTGATAAGCCAACCTCTTGGCTAATTCTACTTTTAGAATTCCTGGTCGATAAATTTCTGTAAATTCTATCTTTAGTCCATCATAATCACGAGATATAACTCGTACTATAATGTTGAGATAAAAATAGGTCAACACTCACTACTTACCCAACGTAGAAGGGGTCATATTATGACTTCCGACGAAGAAGGGGTTCATAGTAGTTTTCCCTATAAAGACTAATCTCAATTTTCATTTTAGAGGAAGATCCCATTATCTTAAATTTAATTCATTTTAAGTGAACAAATGTCTAGCATTTCGTGAATGATTTAGACTAAGGTGATGGCCCTATGAACGAGTGACATCTGTATGTCTATGATGAAAATTCAAACTATATGAATCATTTTTCATGCAAGTTAGGTGGTTTGGTTTAGGCGGAATATGATGCAATAATTTAACATGTGAATGAAAAGCAAAAGAACGAAAAATACGTAAACTACTACAACGGTCCTAGTGTGGCCTATCTACCAAATGAACAGTAAATAGAAGTTTGGAATCCATCCTAATGGACCCGAGAAGCTTGACTTTGTCTCATCTTGGTCCATGTAGCGGGAGTGAGCATCCGATCTCCATCTTTAGTCTTCTTAAATTACATTTTCAAAATTACAAAATAAACCTATTTACATTCTAATTCCAAAAACATAATTAAAAGAAATAAAAAAGAGATTCGAGATCTCATAAATACATCCAAACCATGTTTCCATCATTACGAAAACATGATTAACTAAGGCCACACTAGGTATTACATTTTTCAACCAATTGCAAAAATACGTAAATAAATTCATTCATTAATTCAACAAAAATAAAATGCATCAACTATATAAATTAATACTACAAGACATAATTCATTAATTATGTTGATTAATTATCCAAACCACCATTAAATACGATCAAAATTATGTGACAATTCCTTAATTGCCCACAACAATTTTAATCTTCCATAATCCATTTTATTTTAAACCTTTTTAAAATAATCGGGTATCATTATTGTGAACCTTTTCACAATAACAAACAAACATTATCTTTATAATGCCCAAAAAAAAAAAAACAAAATTTTTTTTCTACTGTTAACTGTTCACGTGAACAGTATCAGTCCCAAATTTTTTTTTTTCTTCTTTCTTTTCTCTTGGTTTATAACAAAAACCGAAAATCTAATACACAAAAAAAACTGTTGCTGCCATTTTAAAAAAAACTGAAATTTTTTTTTTTTTATAACTGTGAACAGTAACACGGGCAGCAAAAAAAAAATTTAATCAAATTAAACCGTTTTAATTCGATCAAGCTTATATTAACTAGATCGGTACAAAACAAACAATATCTAATCGTTATTAAACATTGATACAAATAGATGATTCAAATTAACCTTTTAATATGAACATTTAAAACAATTTATACCGAAAATATATAGCACAAAAATTGATGTTCATTAACATCCAATAAAATTCCATTTACATTCTAATTTAATCCTTATTAAATTAAAATATCAACAAATTCATATATTATCATCTTTAACATATTAAAACAATAATATGAATGAATCTCTAATGGAACCATAAAAAAAATATACATCACGGCACAAAAAAAAATATAAAACCGTGAGTTTTTAAAAAAAACCGAATATTTTTTTTTCTCTCAATAATCACACAATTTAATATTTATGAAAATCACATAAAAAAAATTTCATAGCCCTAAGGCTCTGATACCACTTGTGGGAATATATCCGTATACATCCATCCCTTTAATCATACGGGATTATAATGAAATTACGATTTATATGATTAACAGGTCATAAACGAAATTGCATAATAAACAAAGGGATTAGGAATAACCTTTAGTCCTTGTGAATTCGACCTAAGAACAGATATCAAAGTAGATATCCTCCTAATCGTCTCACCCAAGATTGATCGAGAAATGCCCTTGTATTTGCTAGAAAATTAGAGAGAAAAAGAGTATGTATCTTTTTGTGTGATGTAAATTAATGATAAATAAAACTAGAGAGTTAGAATGAGTAAAACTCTACCCATATACTCCCTCTTCACACGGCACAAAATGGAGAAAATAAGGGATTATTTTTCTCTTATTTTGTTACCCTATTTGACCGAAATTCCAAAGTGTATTTGGACTCTTTTTCGGTTATATTAGCTTCCATTTAATATAATGTTATACATATTATATTTGTCTAATATGTTGTCATACATTAATAAGGTCCATTACAACATTTCGCAGTGGATATATTAACATAACAATTATTATGACAATCGTATAATATATACTTCAATTATAAATATCGGTATATTTATAATCCTGCTAATTAAATATAACGGTTTATGTTTAATTACGAATTAACATTTTAATTCGTTTAAGCTCACATTATATACTACAACTAAATATAACATTTTATATTTAATTACGAATTACAGATAATTCGTCTTAGCTAACATTATTTAATCGTGATTAAATAATTATTCATCATCACATTGACTAAAAACTTTTAGTCAAACCACCCGACTAACCTTTAGTAATTAAAAGGCAACAATATGATTATTTTCTCAAATAATCACATCTCTTAATCACATCCTATAGGTGTGACTTTTAGAGACCAGTTGATCACCTCCATCTGTATGACAATAACGTCAAACTTATCTAGCAAGCCAACCGTTATTGATAAACGTTAATCAACTGATTATAATACAAAGGATACCCTGTGAACCTATAGAGATTTATTTATGTTATTGCACTAACTGTGGAGG
>JAIUZE010020681.1:0-33904 GCA_022085475.1 Heliosperma pusillum
AAATAAAAAGGGTCATACAAAAGGAAAATAATATTATACATAAAAAATTATACAAGACGGGAGACATACTCCCGTATAAATATGGAAATAAAAGAGTGTATAATAATATACAATCTAAGAACCGAATATAGGTCCAAGGTAAATACTTCGCTCGCTAGCTCGTCAATGTACCCAAGTATGCATCACAAACCTGCCAACCGCATTAAATATAAACACGGAAGCCACAGTCAGTGGGGAGTAACTCGGAGTCCTCCCAGCCACGAAATGTCGAGTTTAATGAAACATGAATAACATAAAAGCAATGTATATGGAAAATACAAAACTTAAACATATATGATATGCTTTTCATGTTATGAAACAGATAACTAACAAATAACCTAGCATGTGAAAGCTATCATGTGAGACCGATAATAAACTATAACGCGAGGTAGGGAAGCTGGTATGCTAGCTCAGAGGTTCCTCTCAGAAACATGGCCGTGATACACTCAAACCCTAATCAACACGTAATCATGTGAATCAGTTAACAACCAGTAATCCCAACTCTATCAATCTTAGCCGGCTTGCATCTCACCTTCTAAAACTCATAGAATCATCAAACATGAAAGACCAATACTTCTACAAACAGGCATAAGTTCTTAGCCCAGTCAATAGTCGACTTCTGTAACTCGAGGCTATACCCCGGTAGGATATTAGGATAATATACGTAAATATTTAGGCTCAGCGGTCACTCCGGTAACATGGCCCAAATACCAAGCACACATCTAGGCTCAGCGGTTACACTAATAACATGGCCCAGATCCAAAGCACATATCTTAGCTCAGAGGTTCCTCTCAGAAACATGTCCAAGATACGACTCAACCCTAAACCTAGACTGCGCAGAACCAGAGAAATGCGAAGATCCATCGCATCCAAGACCCATGATACAATCACATGAGTACACCCTAAGAAGATCCATCAAAGGGGTTGGCTAGTACTTAAACTGGCTCCATTTTCCAAAGTGGAAACAATGGCAGCCATACCCCGACTTGGATATAAACCCACCAAGCCGGGACACAGAAGCTATCAAGCCGCAAACTCCATATACTCGTTAAAGATAGTACGGGCCTATCAATGTCATGGGCCAAGATACTCATTTAGAATTAGAATGGTCAAGACGCCATATACTCATAATTCTCTATGGGTACTTAGTCAACACGACACCAACCATATAATTACACAGTCACGGGAAAAACATCCTATCATGTGACTACTTGCATATAAATCATATTCAAATATCATATCGCCTCATATCTACTAAGGCTCATTCATTCATTCATTAAATAAAACCTTACCTGAAGACAAATCCCCGACCCGAGTCCCGCGACGGGTCATCAGTAAAAACGGGGCTGACTAGATCTTAGTTTGACCAAACCCGTTTGGTCAAACCGGCTAGAAACAGAGTCTTTACCACATAGACTTATACATAAAAGTCAACATATTCATGACATGTTATTTTATTAACTTCTAACATGTGAATTATTATATCATACCCAAACCCGCTTGACTTAAAGGATATTAAATTAAACTACGATCTCGTCATATAATTTCTAACATGTGAGAAATAATAATTTAATGAAAAACCTTTTAATTAAATATTTTACTGTTAATATTTTCGCTGCTAATATTACAAAACGCGAAAAATGACGATAACCAAAAAACCGTCAAAGTCCCAAAGTGGGACCCACGGGGCTTGAACTTTTGGGCCGAACCCAACATGGGCCTGGATGGGCCCACGGCCTGTGGGGATTGTTTGCTTTTTAACGATTTACAAAAAACCGTTTCTAATATTTTCCCGCATGCTTAACATAATTAAAACCCGTCAAAACAACAATTAAACAATCAAACATCGACACCACCCAAAGACCAAAACCCGGACCCACCATGAACCAGCCCAGACCGGCCTGGACCGGGCCTGAACCGGCCTGAACCGGCCTGGTTTGGGTCCGGTTCTCAGCCCTCTTTTCCGGCCACCACCCTTAATCACACCAATTTGTTTCATACATGTTTTAATTAATCAAACAACCATTTTAACAACCAATTTAACCACCCATCATACAAAAATCATTATTATGGAAAATCATCCAAATTCATCAAAAACAACCAACATGTTATAAATTCATAAAACACCATAATAACCACTACTTAACATGTTACTAACTAAAAATCATAACATCATAATAATATGAACAAAACTAAAGATGAACCAAAACTAAAGAAAACAAAAGCTATGTAACATATATCCGTCGAGTAACTCGGAATCGTTACCTTAGCTAGCTAAAATCAAGTAGCACCAAAATAATAAGAACTAAGAAAATAAGAACCCCGTCTTCTAATCTTCTCCTAAAATATACGAGTCACAAAACTCGTCTTCAAAATCTTCCCCTATAAGAAATGACAAGAAAAACATTATTAGAACTTAAAAGATGAATTCCCATAATTAAAGTGTTGAAAACGATTTTGTCGGAATTGGAAATAAAACGTACTTGAAGATGGAGAGCGAAGAGGAGATTCTAGAAATATAAGTTAGGACGGATTTAATTAAGAAATGAAGGTTTCATGAGGATTTTGCTCAAGAACGACGAAGAACTGATGAAGAACGACGAAGAACGTTCAAGAACGATGAAGAACGATTTATTTGATCTTAAGTTGATTTGTGGTAAGATGAAAAGTTGTTAGTGAGTAAAGTGGGAGTTGGAGTGCCGTGTAATATAGAGAAAAATAGTGAGTTGGGTTTTGAAATTGTTGTTATGGAATTGACTCGGTATAATAATTATATTACCGTAATTAATTAGATATTAAGTTAATTGAATTAAATATCAAGATATTAAGTTATTGTAATGAAAAGAAAGAAAATATCAAGGTCTAAGAGAGGAGGAAAACCGTGTGGTTTGGTGAGCAATCGGGTCTGATTTATCGATTTGCGTAATTTAAACTGACGGATCGATAAAGTAACAAATATCTAAGATATTTGTATTAGTTTAATCGAAACAATAAAATATCTCAAGTGAGTGGAAAACGATGACATGGGCGTGTGACTCATGCCAAAGTCGAGTTTCGGGTTTGTTTCGTGATTTACGATGACTCGGGAATAGTTAAATGACGTTCGGTTAAAACCGTAAAAGTTATTCTTTAAATTCCGAATAAATTCAAAATAATTATATTAAATTATGATAAATTATGATAAATCTTAATAAAAATAAATTAAAATTTATTATTTTTCAAATATAATTTCGGTCTTTAAAATTACGAGGCGAGTCGGGAAAAAGTCAACGAAAGTCAAAGTCGACTTAAAAGTCGAGAAAAGTCAAAGATGACTTAAAAGTCAAGAAAATTTTATGACGACTTAAAAGTCAAGAAAAGTCAATGACGATTTTAAAAAGTCAAGAAAAAGTCAAAGACGACTTAAAAGTCAAGAAAAGTCAAAGATGACTAAAAACGGTCTTTTCATGAAATCTCTCAGAAATTCCAACTACGAACGCGGAATTTCAAAATACGACTCGGAACAAAAATTTCTATTTTAAAACCTTAAGTTTGCTGAAAAGTGTTAGTAAATATTTTTACTAGAAAAATTGGGTACTTTTCGGGTTGTTACAATCACCCCTCCTTTTAAAAAGTGTCGTCCTCGAAACTTAAAAGAAGAAAAGTAACATATATGTAGGTCTATATCAAAACTGTTTAAAATATATTCGTAATACAAATACAGGGTCTTATCACTGGAACGGAAGGTTCTCGTCCGCGGTTAAGAACATCGACGTCCCAAATCAAAGACTCAAAAGATACATTTTCGCATCAATAAATGAGAAAACTAGTTATCGAACGTCTCCAATAACAAGTCTCAACACTCCTTGACGGTAAAATACTTGAAATCATCAAAAATTTCCAAAAGCTTTTAGTTCAAAAATTCTATAGTAAAAGTAATAACACTACTATCTATACCTAAAATTTCGAACTAAAGCTTTTAATAACCTATCTATACGAGATGATAATTGATAGAAGGAACGAAATATTCGAAAGAATAAATCGAAAAGAAAGAGAGAAAAGAGAGGAATGAATCACAAAACTATCATCCATCTATGACAATTCGAATGTCGATCATCAGATTCCTACCAAAAATATTTCATAAGCATGACACATTGCGTAACAACTCCCAATTATTCAATTTCAATCAGAATCTTCTAAGGTCCATCGGTACGGTAAACTCCATAACTAACCGCCCATGAAAGATTCATTACGAACTCTAATCTTCTTAGCTCCATTAAAACTCTTATTGGAAACCACCATCAAAATATTTATAATTAGGAAAACGAGACCGCTAACCACCACAAAGTAAAGGACTTATTATGAAATCCTTTCATCCGATTTATCCTAAAATTCATTATCCTAAATTATTAATAATGAACCTTCTCATCCTCAAAAGTTGAATCTCGAAACCTCAAAGAGATTAGTCACACAAATCTCGATTCACTTAACTTTTGCCAAACATAGGGCAATGTGACCGTAATCAATTTATTTATCTCTTTCAAACTCTCAATACATCGGTTTTCGCTTATGTCGATATTCCTCAAGTTGTGTCATCAAATCCTAATTCCACAAAGTATTTGTTCCCGTTAGGGTCCAACATTTAACGACAACAAATTCCCAAGTATCATTAAAAATCACTCAACTTCCTAACCACAACTACAACTATTATTAAGCTTATTTCGATCCTCAAAAAGAAATGATATTGCAACTTCAAGTTTTCATACTCTAAAACCACTAGGAGAATTTCATCCTAAGTTTATCCTCAAATCCTTGTAATCATCTTAACACGGAACTAGCTTAATAGGATGGTTAGGTACCATATTAGAAACTTCTTATTTACTCCAAAATAGACATATCATAAGCAGGGTCTTCAAACCAATACTAAACTTCTAATTCCAAAAGACTAAATTACCAATGAGTTAAGAAGTAATAGCCAACTCATTCGACTTTACACCTTCGAATATCATGAACTATTTACACACAAGTCATGACAAGCTTCAAGCATTAAAATCATTAAACAAACCTTACCACACTTTCCTCAAGGATACCCTCTCTCACCACCATAGGGTGAAATTAGATCTATACCATTTTCTCAAATCACAAGTTTATTCTAACTAACACTAATATTCCACAAAATTCCAAGTTCTTCCGACTAGGTATAATATACCGCATACAAAGGGGTATGACATCCATACAAATGTTACAAGAGGAAGGTAATAATACCAATGGTATAATGGAGGAGAAAGAAGCACCTAGATAGAAGGAAGAGGGCATAATATTATAAGGACGAGAGAATTCATAGATGAAGAAGGAATTCACTTCAATTAGGCTTATAAATCTTCAAATCTTCGGTAGAGGATACTCCTTCTAGGTAACACATATTCCACCCTAAGGCGTAATATTGCTCCTAGCAATCTGGCTAGCCACCCAAGCATAGCCTCCTTGGTAATTGTCTTCTTTATGCGGAGGGACCTGGTTGGCACTAACAACGATCTCTTCTACACGCGGTCCAACCGTCTTCATAAGAAACAAAACAAATTAAGTTACTCCTAACAATTAGCATAAACAATTAGACTACAACATAAATCCTAATCTACCCATCCTACCATTCTGTGTCACAAGTTTATTATTTTATTAAAGTCAAGTTATTTATACAAGGGTACACAAACGTGCGTCGGGAGCCAAATGCTCTGATACCAACGTGACACCCTCAAATTTGCGGAAAGAAAAAAATAATTTAAATAAATAAAAGATGAGAATACGTTTCTAATAGGTTCACTTTAGTGAAAATCGGTACATTTTAAAACCGGAACCTACTCTTAAATATATTCATCATAAGAAGGTGTCTTAAATAAAAAGGTTCATAACAAATACGGAAATAATATTATACAAAAAGAAATATACAAGACGGGAGACATATCTCCCGTATAAATACGGAAATAAAACGAGTGTATAATAATATACAATATAAGAACCGAATATAGGTCCAAGGTAAATACTTCGCTCGCTAGCTCGTCAATGTACCCCAAATATGCATTCACCACCTGTTCGACCGCATTAAATATAAACACCGAAGCCACAGTCAGTGGGGAGTAACTCCGAGTTCTCCCAGCCACGAAATGTCGAGTTTAATGAAACATGAATAACATAAAAGCAATGTATAGGGAAAATACAAAACTTAAACATATATGATATGCTTTTCATGTTATGAACCAGTTAACTAACATATAACCTAGCATATGAGAGCTATCATGTGAATCTGATAATAAATATAACAATAGGTAGGGAAGATGGTATGCTAGCTCAGAGGTTACCCTGTAACGTGGCCATGATACACTCAAACCCTAATCAACACGTAATCATGTGAGTCAGTTAACAATCGGTAATCCAAACTCTATCAATCTTAGCCGGCTTGCATCTCACCTTCTAAAACTCATAGAATCATACATACATGAAAGACAAATACTTCTACAAACAGGCATAAGTTCTTAGCCCAGTCAATAGTCGACTTCTGTAACTCGAGGCGATACCACAAGGTAGGAAAACATCCTAGTCCTAGACTGATCAGACCTAGCGACAACAGCTATTCCATTCCCCGTCCCATGACATAACCGTCTATGAGAAACTCTACTAGGCGACCCCCCTAAGCAGAGATGGCTAGTACTTAAGCTGGCTCCCTTCCCAAAGCGGAACTCGTAGGATGCCATGCCCCCGGCTTGGTATCAAAAGGCCCAAGCCAGTGACACAAAAGCTATCAAGCAGTGAACATATACTCGTTAAAGTTGGTAAGGCCTATCAATGTCATGGTCCAAGATACTCATTTAGAATTAGAATGGTCAAGACGCCATATACTCATAATTCTCTATGGGTACTTAGTAAACACGACACCAACCATATAATAAAACAGTCACGGGAAAAACATCCTATCATGTGACTAATTGCATAACAATAATAATCAAATATCATATCGCCTCATATCTACTAAGGCTAATTCATAATTAAATACAACCTCACTTGAAGACAAATCCCCGACCGAGTCCCGCGACGGGTCATCAGTCAAATCGGGGCTGACTAGATCTTAGTTTGACCAAACCCGTTGGATCAAACCGGCTAGAAGCAGAGTCTTTATCACATAGACATAAATTCAACATATTCATTACATGTTATTTTATTACTACTTCTAACATGTGAATTATCATATTATACCCAAAAACCCGTTTGACTTAAATGATAACAAATTAAACTACGACCTCATCTTATAATTTCTAACATGTGAGAAATAATAATTTATGAAAAAACCTTTTTAATTAAATATTTTACTTATTAACATTTCCCACTTGCTAAATATTACAAAACACGATAAAAATGACGATAAATCAAAAACCGTCACAAGTCCCAAAGTGGGACCCACGGGCTGAGTTGGGCCGGACCCCACATGGGCCTGGATGGGCCCCACGGCCTGTTTTGGGCTAAAATGGCTGTTTTCATTTAAATTTCTAAAACCGTTTCTTAAAAATTCCCGCATGCTTTAACATATTTAAAACCCGTCAAAACAACAATTTAACAATCAAACATCGACACAACCTAAAGACCAAAACCCGGACCCACCTTGGACCAACCCAGACCGGGTCTGAACCGGCCTGGACCGGTCTGGTTTGGTCCGGTTCTCAGCCTCCACTTCGGCCACCACCACTACAACAACACCAAATTGTTTCTAACATGTTTTAATTAATCCACACCCATTTTAACAACCAATTTAACCATCCATCATACAAAAATCATTATTATGAAAAATCATCAAAAGTCATCAAGAACAATAATCATATTAAAAATTTCCTAGACAACATAAAAATCATAACTTATTAAAAATCATCAAAATTTATCAACAACACTAAACATATTAAAATTTCCTAGACAACATAAAAAAATCATAACTTATTAAAAATCATCAAAATTCATACAACATGATAAAAACAACTCCTTATCATATTACTACTAAAAATCCACAAATCATAAAAACATGAACCAAAAAAAACAAAGATGAACCAAAATCAAAAGAAACCAAACTAAAGGCTATGTTACTAACTAAAATCATAAACAACCATAACATGAACCAAAAACTAAAGGCTATGTGACATTAATTCGTCGAGTAAAACGGAATTGTTACCTTAGCTAGCAAACCACTTAGCACCAAAATAATAATAAGAAGTATAATATAAGAAACCCTTCTACTAATCTTCACCCAAAATATACGAGACTCCAAACTCGTCTTCAAAATCTTCCCCTATAAGAAAAGACAAGAAAACATTATTAGAACTAAAAATATGAATTTCCATAATTAAAGTGTTGAAAACGATCTTGACGGAATTGAAATTAAACCATACGTGAAGATGAGGAGCGAAGAGGAGAGTCTAGAAATATACATTAGGAAGGATTTAATTAAGAAATGAAGATTTTATGAAGGTTTTGCTCAAGAACGATGAAGAACAAATGATGAACGACGAAGAACACGAAGAACGATTAAAGAAAGCGATATTTTGATCTTTATTTGATTTATTGTAAACTGAAAAGTTGTTTGTGAGTAAGGAAGAGTGGGTTGAGCCGTGTGTTTATAGGCAAATAAGAATGTCGAGTTTTGAAATTGTTGTTACGTAATTGACTCGCGTTTAATAATTATTTTACGGTAATTGATTAAATATAATTAACGATTAAATTAATTACAACAAATATCTAGATATTATGATATTGTAATCAAAAGTAATGAAAATATCAAGGGCTATTAGAGGGAGGTTGAGCCGTGTGGATAAGTGCTTGTCGGGTCAGTTTTGTAAACGATTTGCGTAATTTTCGTTAACTGATCAATAAAGTAACTAAATATCTAGATATTATTATTAGTTTAATCAAAACAAATAAAATATCTAGTTGTGAGTGGAAAACGATGACATAGGCGTGTGACTCATGCCAAAGTCGAGTTTCGATTTTGTTGCGCGATTTACGATGCGTCGGGAATAGTTAAATGATGATCGGTTAAAAACCGTATAAGTTATTCTTTAAATTCCGAATACATTCAAAATAATTATATTAAATTATGATAAATCTTAATAAATCTAAATAAAAATAAATCAAAAATATTATTTTTTTAAATAAAATTTAGGTCTTCATACTTATGAGACGAGTCGGGAAAAGTCAACGGAAGTCAAAGTTGACTGAAAAGTCGAGAAAAGTCGAAGATGACTTAAAAGTCAA
Organism: Heliosperma pusillum; assembly: GCA_022085475.1. Lineage (NCBI taxonomy): Eukaryota > Viridiplantae > Streptophyta > Magnoliopsida > Caryophyllales > Caryophyllaceae > Heliosperma > Heliosperma pusillum. The sequence goes on from JAIUZE010020681.1 coordinate 9,307, forward strand.
GAAAAAGTTTATGACGACTTAAAAGTCAAGAAAAGTCGATGACGACTTTTAAAAAGTCAAGGAAAGTCAAAGACGACTTGAAAAGTCAAGAAAAGTCAAAGATGACTAAAAACGGTCTTTTCATGAAATCTCCCAGAAATTCCAAATACGAACGCGGAATTTCAAAATAAGACTCGGAACAAAAATTCCTATTTTAAAAACTTAAGTTCTACTGAAAAATGTTAGTAAATATTTTTACTAGAAAAATCGGGTACTTTTCGGGTTGTTACATTTAACCTATATTATGATCCGGAAAATATTAACATGACTCTCCTGTTCAAATCATTTATTAGGTTTGCATCTGTTTTGATTGATACATTCACAACAAAAATGATCAAAGGTACATAATAATTAAGCTCTCAAAGACAATGTTTAACACTCTCTAAAGATTTTGGGTTGATACATAAGTTTCAAATATAAGTCATATTTGTAATCATAGGATCACCCCACCTTATGCTAATTGTCTGATAGGGAACAATTCTACTATTTGTATGTGGTATATTCGTCATACCTACATTATTTTTCAATGCAGGATAAATAACATACTAAGAATTACGTCAAGTATGTGCAAGTAATATAAGATTATATACTGTAATAACATCATTTTTTTTTACCACGAATCTAATTATTTTATTTTCATAATAATACAATATTTGAGAAATTTAAACGATTTTGGGTTGATATTTAAGTTTCAAGGACGACTCCTATTTATAATCACATGATCACCCAGCTTATGATATTTTTCCGATGTGGGACAAATCTTCTATTTATTCCAGTATATTCACCACACTTACATTATTTTTCAATGAGACAAATAACATATTAAGTAGTACACCATTGAAATTACTATTTAGGATACTTTCTTAAATTATTATTTATGATACTTTCTTAAATTAATTATGATTATGTAAATTCCATTAAGGTGGAGATCATAATATAAACTTTGAACTCTGTAAGACAATACTTAAGAGATTCAAAATATTTTGGGTTGATATCTACGTTCGAAGGATGACTCATTTTTACAATATTAATTTTTGTGAAATGCAATGTAAAAGTTTTTATATCAAAATTATAAACACAACTTGAATATAATATGGAAATGTATATTGAAGATTTTTCACTTTTTTTTATGATACTTTCCTAAATTAAATTTTGATGATGTAAGTTTTACTAATGTGGATATGGTAATACAAACGTCAATATTAGAGAGATACTAATACAAACTTTTAAGAGGTCTATAAGACAATATTGAAGATATTCAAAAGATTTTGGGTGGATACATAAGTTCAATAATGACTTTCATTTTATAATCATAGGATCACCCTAACTTATGCTAATTTTTCAATGTGGCACAATGCTTCTTTAATTTTTATATATAGTATATTCATCACGCCTACATTATTTTTCAATTTGGAATAAATAACATACTAAGTAGTACATCATCAAAATTATTATTATTTATGATACTTTTCTAAATTAATTTTTAATAAAAACTTGTAAGAGCTCTAAGACAATACTTAAGACACTCAATTTTTTTTGGCGGACACTTAAGTCAAAGGATGATTCATATTTATAATCATAGGATCACCCTCCATTATGTAATTTTTCGATTGAGACAATTCTCCTTTTTATACGTAGTATGTTCACCACGCCTACTTTATTTTTCAATGTGGGACAAAAAAATTACTAAGTAGTACACCATCAAAATTATTATTTATGATACTTTCCTAAATTGTTATTTTTGATGATGTAAATTTATGTATATTTCTCAGAGATAATAATACAAACTTGTAAGAGCTTTTTAAGACAATACTTAAGAGATTCGAATTTTGTAGGTGGATACTTAAGTTCAAGTATGACTCCTATTTATAATCATAGGACTACCCTACCTTATGATAATTTTTCGATGTGGACAATTCTTCTATTTATACATAGTATATTCACCACACATACATTATTTTTCAATGGGGGACCATTGTTATTTATGATGATGTAAATTTATGTATTTCTCGGAGATAACAATACAAACTTTTAAGAGCTTTATAAGACAATACTTAAGAAACTCAAAATATTTTGGGTGGATACATAAGTTCCAAGGATGACTCATATTTATAATCACAGGATCATCCCACCCTATGATAATTTTTTAATGTGAAATAATTCTACTATTTATACATAATATATTCACCACACCTACATTATTTTTCAATGTGTGACAAATAAAATACTAAGTAGTATACTATTTTTTTTTGTAAGATAATTATTTCTTGACTGTTACTAAAATATTATGATAGTACTCTCTCCACACACTTATTTTCACCTCATTTGCTTTATTGCGGTCTCCTAGACGACACTTTGACCGTATTTTTCGACGTTTATATGTTACTTTTTTTATTCTTGAAATTTTTTTCGCGAAAGATGTTATGAAAATAAGTGTAAGTGTTTTTGTTTTATAATCTAATATTTTTTATTCTCCAACTTATTTAAGTTCAAAGTTCGGCAATTTTGACCTCCCAAAAGCAAATGGGGTGAAAATATGTGTGTGAGGGAGTATTATAATAATAAAAATTATTTTAAAAATACTTTTTTAAAATAATACTTATACTCTAGTTATATCATATTATCAACAATATAGTGGGTAAAAAAATATAAAATTTATACTCTAATGAAAGCATTTTTCGCTACGAATCCAAATATGTAAGTTTCAAAATGTTTTACATTATATATTTTTTTATATTGATGATTAAAAATTTTCCTTACGTAAATAATAGTTGTGATATTAAAAATATTACATAAGATATTTTTCGTAATCTTCCATGATCTTAAAATATACGAATCCAAATATGTAAGTTTCAAAATGTTTTACATTATATATTTTTTTATATTGATGATTAAAAATTTTCCTTACGTAAATAATAGTTGTGATATTAAAAATATTACATAAGATATTTTTCGTAATCTTCCATGATCTTAAAATATATTTTCCAAAAACTGAAAAAGATGATGCTGACCAATAGAATTGCTCGAAAAAAACCTCTTTTATATATATATATATATTGATTAGGGAGTATGCACTTAGGTTTATATTTTACCTAATAATTATGTTTTTTTTATAATGATTAGATTTTTCAAAATCGTGGAAAATGAAGATAAGTTGTCGATTCATAATGTGAAAATCTTAAGCTACTACGGAGCAGTGGTTACTAGTTTTTTGTATCATAAAGCTATATAATAAAAATTATAGTCAAAAAATAAAACAAATGTATAGTTGTGAATTATAAAATGAAAATTTTATGTTAGTATCAACCGTTCATTTGAATATTGATTGTGCATTTGTATTTGCATTTTTATATGTTCGACACATTTTTCCGTGACTTACATTATACGCTTGAAATTTTCGCTACCCCGGACTTTTAATCCTAGGTTCGCCCCTGAGTATATGTGAAATGCAAAGGAAGTTGTTGACAATTTTTTTAATTACAATCGATGATTTTTATTAGTAAAAATGGTTTAATAAATAGAAACTCGGATTCACCTTGTTAGGCACAAAATTTTGTGTATACTAGACTTGAAGATATATTTTTGAACATGTGCATTTATGAGAACCTTAATTAAGAAATGAGATTACTAGACTATTGATCGCATTGATATCTTCTACTACATTATACTCTCGTGCAAAGCGCGTACCAAATGACTAGTATTAATTAAAAAAACACACAATGAATACTGAGTTTTTTTCAAAAATAAGTTTCAAATACAAAGAATTTAACAAAATGAGGCGACTTTAAAAGATATTACCCAAAATGGGTCTACGTAGGATCAGTATGGACGAAGCTGTGCCAGGAAATAAGTCGCTCTCCCCCTCAGTGATCTTAGTGATTAGTAAACAATTTTTAAAAAAAAAAGTTGAAGAAAGTCGCTTGGGCGCATAGCGACTGACTGTTTTAAAATTAAAAAATAAAATATGGATAACTTCCTTACAGGAATCGAACCCGCCTTGCTTTGTAAGCAGAGTATATCAACAATAACCAACAAGCCAAGCATATTTCAATCTCCCTTAATAGCGCTTGTATTAATTAAACTCATTTATTACATGCTGAACAACTTAAAAGTGATAATTAAATGTTAACTGTGTGTTTAATTAGCAAATGTCTATTGGGCTTAGTGGTTAGTGCAAGATGATTTGGGTATGAGATCGCGTGTTCTATTCCCTCTAGTTACATTGTCCTTACTTTTATTTTTCCAAAACAGTCAGTCGCTATGTGCCCAAGCGACTTTCTTCAACTTTTTTTTAAAAAAAAATTGTTTACTAATCACTAAGATCGCTGAGGGGGAGAGCGAGTTATTTCCTGGCACAGCTTCGTCCATACCGATCCTACGTGGACCCATTTTGGATAATATCTTTTAAAGTCGCCCCATTTTGTTAAATTCTTTGTATTTGAAACCTATTTTTGAAAATAACTCATGAATACTAGTAGTTGATAATTTAAAATAGGTCAAAAAGTGATTATATCATTAGTTTTGTTAAACCTTATTTTGTGATAGCTCATTTAAAAGACAATTTATTTTTTAAGCATTAAAGGTTCAAAAAGTTTTCGTTGATGACCACATTTGACATTTGGCTAAGGATAAAAACAAAGTCTCATGTTGAATTTATTCTAGTCATAGTTCTGATTTATATCAAAAGAAAGAAGTCCCACAATATAGATAGAAAATTAACTAAAAATAGATGATTTCTTTCTTATTCTTGAAGTGGATAGAGGGACAAACAACAAATGGTAGACCTTGTTTCTCTCAAATTCTCTATTTATGGCCTTCCATAGGATATGTATATATATATAACGGCATAGATTTTACCATCTAGTTGATCCTTAAGCATTATTTTATTAGGAATATTTCTCCTATAAAATAAAAAATAAAAAATTTGCATAGGTCGGGCTATACCATACAAAATGCTTAGCCAAAATATTCTCTTCTTGGTTTAGTTTATCTTCGATCCTGTGCCAAAAGAAAGTTACAAAAAAAAATTGTAAAATAAAAAAGGAATACAAAAAAAATATGATTGTAGGAAAAGTGAAAATGGAAGTACTAATCTATATTCTTGTAGCATATGTATTTGTCTTTGAAACAGAGGCCAATATTGAACATAGTGAGTGGTTTGAAGCAAAACTTGCTGAATCATATAATCATTCACTTAACGCATATCATCATGAACCCATTGATGTAATTAATCACTTTAATTACCATGTTCACAGGTAATATGTTTTCCCCTTTAACTTCATTCGTTTTTGCCCATGCTTTATACTAGCATAAACTTTATAATTATAACATTTAACATGCTTAAAATAAATAACTCAATTGAAGTAAAATTTTATTTTATTTATACCATTTTACAATAATACCTCTCTTTATAAAGGTCAAAGTATCTCATTACCACAGACGTCACACAAATTTATTTCTAAAATAAGGTTATGGTCATACTTATGACATATTAAATTATATAACAAGAGGTTGATCGATCTAAAAGTTAAGAAGTTATGACGTTATTTGATTCCATATTTTCGTTTTTCAACACCTGTTACCATAACTTCCGTTTGCGTGTAAATGAATGTTGGGGTCGCCGAAAAGATTTGAGAGACCTTGTTCTAAATGTGAAAACAAGACCTCAAATTGTAAGGTTAGGGTATTATATAAAATGATGCAACAATTAATTCTTTTTGACAAAAAAATGTATCAATTCAAACAAATGCAAAAAAACAACTTCTTAATAAAAATATGAGACAATATAATATTAAATTGATCTTCAAAATATAGATGTCAAGGGTTTCAATTGAAAAAAATTATCCCTCAAATTAAACATAAATCTAACTATATCAATGGCTAATAACATTGTTGAAATATGAATGAGATACATCGTGAGTAGAGGATAAGTTCTAGTGTGGTTAAGAGAATTTTGACGACTTACTAAAATCTCATGTTAAACAACCCAGATTATGTTGTTTAATTATTTTTATAATCTTCAATTATCTTGCGTTGTGGCTCTGATACCATATTTATACTAATAATAGAGTTCTATGTTTCCTAATTTAGTTAAGGAAATACAATATTATAATAATAATAGTTTTCCTTAATAATATAAGAAACATAATTAGGAAGTGTAGTAATTAAGAAAGTCTAGCAAGACGGAAACTCGACTTGACTTAGGTAATATTCCCAATAGTGTAATAGAACGCTTTTCATGGCAACAATGACTACAGGGCTTTAGAGGGAACCAACAGTACTAGGAGAGACCTAGGAAGCAAGTACAAGGGTGAATGCAAAGCTCAGAACCCAATCGACCGTTGCTGGAGGTGCAAGGACAAATGGGCCGACAACCGGAAAAAGTTGGCTGATTGTGTTAAAGGCTTTGGTCGCAACACCACCGGTGGAAAGGATGGTCCGTACTACGTTATCACCGACAATTCCGACGACGACCTGATCGACCCTAAGCCAGGTACTCTTCGTTATGCAGTACTTCAGCCTGGTCCACTGTGGATAACTTTTGCGACTAATATGAAGATCAAGCTAAAAGGGGAGTTGCTCGTGACCAGCAACAAGACCATCGATGGTCGTGGTGCTCAAGTGCGGATTGCGGATGGAGCTGGAATAACTATCCAATTTGCTACAAATGTCATTATTCATAACATAAAGATTCATGACATTAAGCCTGCTAGCGGAGGAATGATCAAAGACACATTTGATCATACGGGTTTGAGGGGTGCTGATGATGGAGATGGTATAGTCGTCTTTGCATCGACTAATGTCTGGCTTGATCATCTATCCATGTGGAATTGCCACGATGGCCTCATCGATATCGTCAAGGCATCCACCGCTGTTACTCTATCGAACTGCCATTTCACCAACCACGATCATGTAAGACCATCACTTCTCTTTTCTATTGAATGTGATTAATAAATTCAGTTCTAAATGCAGAGCCACTTATCGAATACAATAACGCTACAGGTGCTGTTATTTGGTGCCAGTGATACTGACCCTGCTGACGAGGTTATGCAAGTAACACTAGCATTTAACCACTTCGGAAAAGGCCTCGTCCAGAGAATGCCAAGGTGTCGCTATGGGTTTTTCCATGTCGTAAACAATGACTACACACACTGGATAATGTATGCCATTGGTGGTACCTCACATCCCACCATTATCAGCCAAGGCAACAGATTCATTGCTCCCCCAGATCCTAAGGCAAAGATGGTAAGTAAGAAATGCTTGCTCCTCTCATTGCTAAAGCTCCATCATTTTAACCTTAAGCAAACTAATTCAATTAGTACTTGATGATGAGGCAGATCACTAATAGAAACAACGTCGTTGGAGACGATTGGAAGTCATGGACATGGAGATCAGAGAATGATGTGTTCTTGAATGGAGCATACTTTGTGGAATCAGGGCAACCATTGAATAAAAAGCCTTATAAGAAAGATTTCATCAAAGCCAAACCAGGATCATATGTGAGGCGGCTTACACGTTTTTCGGGTCAGCTTAAATGTAGATTAGGCAAAAGATGCTAGATCTATCTATACTTTGTTCTTTTCGTTTTTTTATCTATTTACAATATTTCAAAAAATAGTTTTTAAGATTACTCTTTTCTTAAGGAAACTGAAAGAAGAAAGAAATAGAGGCTTCTTCATTCCTTTAGAAATGGAAAAAACAAAGCAGGAAGCAATTTTTTTATTATTATTGTATACAATAACTTATTATTTACTTCGTATGTAATGCAAGAAAACTATGTATCTACATATTACAGTCAATAAATTTCGAAGAGCTAAATCTTCATCTCTGATACATGCATTTTATTTGCGTTTATTCTCCTATTAGCACACATTACAATGCATTTATATGATCCTTCTATGGTGCTATTATGGTCTTCGCTCGTTGGCTTCCTGGCTCTATTCCTAGAACTGTTCGCTTTCCATATGCTGCTCTTTGGGTAAGGGTTTGTGGCTTGCCTTTTGAGTATTTATCCATGCATGTAGCCAATATTGCAGGTAATCTTCTCAGCCATGACTTTCTGGTTGATGGGTTTGATGAAGTTCCAAACAATGACTTCCTAAGGCTCAAAGTATGTATCAAGTTAAACGAACCTCTAATGCCCGGCTTTTTCCTTGCAATGGATGAGGGCCATTTATTATGGGTCCAGTTCAAATATGAGGATATATTCAAATACTGTATCAGATGTGGAAAGATTGGGCATCAAGCTGTATGTTGTAGGGAAAGTATCATGTCTATTGTCTCGAATGTAAATGGTATGCTTGACAGAACTTCAGAAAGGGGATTTGCTGTGTTCCAAACTCAAAGCAACCATACCATGTTCAATTTAGATTTGAGGGCTACGCCCTCAACCTCTAGGTTTGTATCATCGAGGGTCCGCACTGGAGGTAGGCTTAATTCTAACTCCCAGAATGGAGTTGGAGAGGAAGAACAGATAATTGATTTTGATCTGGGTACAACTCCAGGAGGAAGGGTATATCCAGGTATGAGGTTTACTGTAACTGCTCAGCCTTTTGCTGGACCTGTCATTTTCCAGGTAGGTCATCCAGACCCTAATCATATCAACAACAACAATGCAAGTTTTTATCCGGAAGGTGGTGGTCATGTCTCTATCCCTAATGTTAATCTTCAGCCTCAGGACCCTTCAATGCAGGTGGATAATGCAAGTGGAAGCAACCCCACCTCCAATCCCAATATGGGTGGTTTTCTTTTTAATGAAGATAATAATGCTAACAGAACCTTTACTAATTTGAATATGAACATTATCAATGAAGACTCTATGCAGGTTAACTCAAATGAAGATTTTCATACAGCTTCTGAAGACTCTCTTCAGGATATGGAGGCTGATATGGGCTTTGTTGCACCTGTGGGTGACCCTTATCATGATTATGGTTCTATTAGAAGACTTGAAGTGCCTTTTGATAGAGATCTAAACATTCAAGAAGGAATCTTAAATAGAATTGAGAGTGATGTTGAATGGGCTAGGTTGGAGGATGATAATAGGGGATATAATCAGACTTTTGATCCCCCATCTCATAATCTTCCATTTATATATCACTTTCCTTCTAACAATTTTAATGTGGATGCTGGAAATTTCAGGGATGACGGAATTAATCATTCTGATAATGATGGTTTCATTATAAACATTGAAGACACCTCTGGCTCTTCACCCTCTTCTCCTGCTCAAAACCATGATTTCTCCAGGTCAGCAGATACTCTTCCTGTCTGGTCTGGAGAAGAGAACCAATCTATTTATCATGAAGAATCTCAGGCTTCTTACCAAGAAGTTAATACTATTCTGGAGCTGAATTTAGGAGGCCAATCTCATTCCTATGATCCTGCTTCTCTTCTCCCTGCTCAGGAAGCTGCTCCATCCATCCTCTCTATCACTCCTGCAGCCATATCTCAGAAGGAGCTTCAGTTACAAGCTGGCTCTTCCATCTTATCCTCCATGGTGGATCATATTAACATGAATTTGGATGGAATTATCACTGAGGGGACTAATGAATATTCCATTGCTGATAAATCTGATATTGATAAGTTAAGAGGACCCTCTGAGGGTCTTATGGGGCTTGCTGATTGGGAGTCAAGTCAAGGGCTTAGGGCGGAGTATTATGATATTGCTAGAACTGTCAGGAAGAGGAAAAGTAGCAGTGTGCCAGGTTATTCTTGGATCCTAGATGCTGAGATTATCTCAGTAGGTAAAGCAAAAGATTATCTCACCCACCTAGCAAAAAGAAAGTGCTCTTCCCCTGCCTCTTTTGTAGCATATAAGCAGTCCCTTGGTATTGAGAAGGCGCCTGATCTCAACCTTGATTCTATCTTAACTCCTTGCAATACTGAAGCTGCTAATGATTTCCCTTCTGGTGGATTTCGTATTTTTGTGGGTGATTTGGATTCTTCGTGCTCTGACGAGAGTTCTAATCCTGATGATCCTTTGGGAGTTGCGGAGGTTGGCCCATCCCAACCTCCTATGTACCCATGATTGGCCTCTCTTGGAATTGTAGGGGCCTTAATGATACGCTCTCCCCTATAATTCCTCGTCTAAGAGCGTTGATATGTAGTAAGTTCTATGACTTTGTCTTTCTAGTGGAAACAAAATGTAATGTTTGTAGTATCGATCCTATCCTTCGTCCTTTTGGTTTTGTTAACTCGGTGGGCATGGACTCATTGGGTGCCTCTGGAGGTCTTTGGGCCGGATGGCGTGACGGTTCTAAGTTCCGGTGCATTGTGAAAAATAATAATTTCATTGTATTGATCAATGAAAAATGCAGTGGTTTGATTTGGTACTTGGTTTTGTTCTATGGTGCTCCCTCTTCTTCTGATAGAAAACAAATATTTGAGCTGCTAAGCTATCAACTACAATCATTAGATGGGCCTTTTATTTTATTCGGGGATTTTAATCAAGTCGAATTCTCTTCGGATAAACTAAGTATGAATAAAAGATCAATAAGTGGGGCTCATTTCTTTAATCTATGGAAATTAGACAATGAACTCTTAGACATTCCTTATAAAGGTCCAAGATATACGTGGTGCAATAATCGTAAAGGAATCAAACGGGTCTACGAAAGAATCGATAAAGCGCTAGGTTCAAAAAATTGGTTTCTTCATTTCCCAAATACAGGTGTGAAACATTACCCAATTCAAATATCGGATCATGCTCCTATTGAATTAGATTTTAATCTAGTGAATATTAAAGGAAAAAGACCGTATAAGCTGGAGGCATGGAACTTTGACAGTTCGGAGTGTATGGATCTAATTGAATATGATTGGAATTCCCGATTTGTAGGCTCCCCTTCTTTCAGATTAATGCGAAAACTAGCACTTGTACGGTCGAATCTAAAAAAATGGTCCCTTGATAAAAAAGCATTATGGAAACGAAAATGGGAAGATTTTGATAAAAATCTGGAGGAAGGCTTAGAGGAAGCCGTTACAAATGGGAATGAGGAGCGGTATAATGTCGTTAATAAGGACCTAATAAACTTCTCAAAAGCAGTTGGTATCTACTGGAAACAAAGAGCTAAGATGAAATGGTTAGTTGACGGGGACACGTGCACTAAGTTTTTCTTTAACTGGGTTAAAGGGCGGGCTGGAGCCAACTCTATTTGTGGCATTATGAGAAATGATGGCACATGGACTTTTGATCTCGTGGAAGTAAGTCACATTTTTCAGGATTTCTTTATTGATCTATATAAATCATCAAGTGGTTCTAATAGTAATGAAAGGAATCTGATTTCAACCAACCTTCTATCCAACATCACGGTAAAAATTAAAGAAGATGATCGGGATTTTTTAAGTAAGCCGTATACTGCTAAGGATGTTCGTAGGGCGGTTTTTCAGCTTGGTGGACTTAAATCTCCGGGACCTGATGGAATACCTGCTATTTTTTATCAAAAATGTTGGCATATTGTTAAGGGAGATGTGACTTGTGCTATTCTCTCCATTCTCAATAGTGGCGAGGTTCTAAGAGAAGTTAATCGCACCTTTATTACTCTTATTCCGAAGTGCGACAATCCGGAATCCGTCAATCACTATAGGCCTATCAGCCTTTGTAATGTGATCATGAGGATTATCACTAAATGTATTGCTAACAGACTTAGCCGTGTAATGCGCTATATTATTGGTGACTATCAAAATGCTTTCGTCCCTGGTAAAAATATAAGTGACAATATTCTTCTAGCCCATGAAATTATCAAGAAGATCAGCTCTAAGAAAAATGGGAAGTGGAGTGAATTCGCCCTAAAAATTGATCTTAACAAGGCATTTGATCGGATCAGCTGGTCCTTTTTAAGTGATTGCCTAAAATCTTTTGGTTTCCCTCCGAAGACTATAAAGCTTATCATGAATTGTGTCTCATCCGTCTCTTATGAAATCCTTCTGAATGGTGTGCCCTCTAATCAGTTCCGCCCCTCGTGTGGTCTAAGGCAAGGAGACCCTCTTTCTCCCTTCTTATTCATATTATGCATGGAAGTATTATCCGTTAATCTTTTACAGTCTCAAGCATCAAATAATATTAAAGGCATAAAGCTGGGGAGATCTACACCGCCAATAAATCATCTTCTATTTGCTGATGACGCCATTTTCTTCGCCAGAAATTCTACCCATGCTTATCAAAATTTAAACATATTACTTAATCATTTCTGTGTTGCTTCTGGGGAAATTATTAATAAGGATAAATGCGGGATCCTGTTTAGTCCAAACTCAACTCTCAGGCAAATCTCGAACGGTTTTAAAATCTTTAGCATTCGCAATAATAAAGGAATTGGAAAATATCTTGGAATATCTACCGACTTTGAACACTCTAAGAGAAATATATTTGAAAGTCTTACGGAGAATATTAAAAAGAGGATATCATCATGGAATGGAATTTTTCTCTCATCAGCAGGACGTCTTACTTTGATTTCTTCGGTTCTATCCACCCTATCAAATTTCTTCCTATCGGTATTTAAAGTACCGGTAAGTGTGGCAAAGAGAATCAACTCTCTTCTGTCACATTTTTGGTGGGCAGGTTCGCGAAATTCTAAGACCATTCACTGGTGTAGCGCAAATTTCCTAAGCTTTCCGAAATCTAGGGGAGGACTTGGTATTAGAAATATCTCTTGTCTTAACAAGGCTCTTCTAGCTAAGCAAGCCTGGAAGCTCCTTGACAATGAAGACTCCTCCCTTTTCTCTTCCATCTTTAGAGAAAAGGTCCTACGAAAGGACACTCACTATGATATTAATTCTGTAAAAAAGACCACAAACTTATCATGGGCTTGTAAAGGCATGTGCTATGGTCTGGAACTGATCCTAAATAATGCTGGTTGGAAAATAGGCCGAAATTCCAATATTGAGATATGGAACACAAAATGGGTTCATGCAAACTATCCATCTCAAAACACACAAGCAACCCACCCTCCTGGTTTTCCTCTTCCAATCACCAAAGTAAAGGATCTCATTACTCCCTCAGGATTATGGGATGAGCGACTAATAAGAATTCTTTTCAGTGAAGAGTGCTCTAAGAATATTCAAGCTATTCCTATCTGTGCCAGCTCTGAATCGGACTACATTTACTGGCCATTCACTAGTTCTGGTCATTACTCCGTCAAATCAGGATATGGAATTGCGCTTGAGACATTACAAGATCATGTAAGCACCGAAAAAGATATTTCAAGAATTGGTGAAAAGGAAAAGGACTTCTGTAAGAAAATTCTATGGAGATTACCTGTCCCTTATAATTGGAAAATTTTCCTATGGAAGATTATAACATCTACTCTTCCAATAGGATATGAGTTTCAAAGAAGAAATATTGGTACTGCGTTTTTCTGTAATCTATGTCAGCGAGAGAGTAATATCGAAAGCATTGAGCATCTATTAAGAGACTGCTATTTCTCACAGAAAATTTGGAGATGTTCAACATTGGGAATTCGCACGGAAAACAATCATCATCTTCCAATGGCCCACTGGGTCATAAATTGGCTTCGCTTCCTGATTAAATGCCCTATTTCGGAGGACCTCGTCATAAATTTCATTGCTATTCTGAGAAGCATTTGGTATGTCAGAAACAATGTTATCTTCCGTTCTACCAGTCCTTCCCCCTTAGCAGCAATGGCCGCCATGGAAAAGGACGTCCGAGACGTTAGTGAAGCTCAAAGATCTAGATCGTTTGCTTCAAAAGGAATAAATGATCCGGATGATAATCTCAGAAATCATATAAAAGACTCTTTCCCTCTATTTTTAGTGGCATCTTACGGAAGGTGCAGTTCAATAACTATCAAGGTAGATGCCTGTTGGTTTCCCTCCCTTGTATCCTCAATTGGATGGGTCTCCTATGGATTTAACGGAGAGATTTTTGCCAAGAATTTTAAAAAGATATTGTCGACAAGCGCGTTGCAGGCTGAAGCATTAGGAGTTAGACAAGTCCTTGAATGGGCTTTGACAAATCGGTTCAGACATGCGCATATAAAGACTGACTGTCTTCAGTTACTTCTGCAAATTTTCGGCTGCGAAAAAGACCACCATGATATTCATGGAATCCTTGAAGACATTCGTCGTATTAGTGCTTCATTTCATTGCCTAATGTTTAGTTTTATTCCTCGTTCAATTAATAAGGTTGCACACAGCTTAGCTAAACATGCTATGCACATGTAGTAACCCTTTCTTGTACCGTTGCCAAAAAAAAAAAAAAAAAAAAAAAAAAAAAAAAGTTTAGTAATACATTAGTTTTTTTTTTCTAATATTCTACTTTTCTCTTCTCATCTGCTTACCTTGCCTAAACGCATTTGCTAATTTCTAATCTTATCCTTTACTTTATCTTGTTTTGTTATTGCAATTTACTTTTTTTTATTCTTTTGATTAATGTTGTTATAAACTTTCCATCACTATAGTTAGAATTAAATAAAGTTATAATCATCACCTATAGCCTTTCACCATTATCATTTTATTATAGGATGGTACTATAATCCATCTTTCATATAATTAATCATGTTAGTTGTTTCAAATCTAATAGTTGTAGTTTTAATACTCTTGTTAATCACAAATTCTCGTTGAAGACGGACACTATCCGTTACATGATAAAGACGGATAGTGCCCCTCTCACAATATGCAAGTGGTATGTCAAGTGGATGGCAAATGGATACCCGCACTTGTCCTCCCAGTTACGTATTGTGAGAGGGGCACTATTCGTCTTCAGCTTGTGACGGATAGTGCTCGTCTTAAGTGAAACAAGCTGCTTGTTAATAATGTATAAGTAAATTTATCCTAGGGATGAGTTAGCATAAAGTTTATTACTCACTAGTGTTGTTATTCTTTTTTAAACTTTGTTCAAAATTGTTTCTACTTCCTTGCCTATGCCTTATGACGAACTTTGATTAGTAGCCATAATTAATTGTTTGTATGCATCGTCATTTATCCTAAGAACGAGAGTCGGGGTAGATAGTAAGACAAGCATTAGTGGTTTAGCGACCTAGTAAGAATCGAAA
This sequence comes from Heliosperma pusillum, assembly GCA_022085475.1. Lineage (NCBI taxonomy): Eukaryota > Viridiplantae > Streptophyta > Magnoliopsida > Caryophyllales > Caryophyllaceae > Heliosperma > Heliosperma pusillum. The sequence continues at coordinate 24,345 of JAIUZE010020681.1, forward strand.
TAACGCTAGGATTCGTCATATAGTCGGTAATTATTCGAAAGGAATGTACCACCAAAAGACTTGGATAATTTGAACTTTGTTAAAATTATAATCAAAAATACTAAGTGAATTTAGATTTTAGGTGAATCCCATTCCCTAGCCCTTTTCTTTACTTTCGCTTGTACTTCATTTTTTCTTTCATTTTATAGTTTAAGTATTTCACTACCATAGTTATTTTTATTTGTAATTCAAAAGTGACTACATTATTTTGTTGTTAGCCTAGACTTGGAATGGTTTTTCTACCTACCATGTGACTAATTGGAACCATGTGTCGCACCAACATATTCATCACCCCGCCATTAGAGTTTGGCAAAGATTCATGGGGTGGACTTTCTTGGGTCGACCTGGGCCACATCTAATTAGAAGACTATAGAAGTAGAGATTTTGGGGGGATTTCTGAATGTTAGTGGGGATCAACCATGGGCAGGGGCGAACCTAGGATTAAAAGTCCGGGGTAGCGAAAATTTCAAGCGTATAATGTAAGTCACGGAAAAATGTGTCGAACATATAAAAATGCAAATACAAATGCACAATCAATATTCAAATGAACGGTTGATACTAACATAAAATTTTCATTTTATAATTCACAACTATACATTTGTTTTATTTTTTGACTATAATTTTTATTATATAGCTTTATGATACAAAAAACTAGTAACCACTGCTCCGTAGTAGCTTAAGATTTTCACATTATGAATCGACAACTTATCTTCATTTTCCACGATTTTGAAAAATCTAATCATTATAAAAAAAACATAATTATTAGGTAAAATATAAACCTAAGTGCATACTCCCTAATCAATATATATATATATATATAAAAGAGGTTTTTTTCGAGCAATTCTATTGGTCAGCATCATCTTTTTCAGTTTTTGGAAAATATATTTTAAGATCATGGAAGATTACGAAAAATATCTTATGTAATATTTTTAATATCACAACTATTATTTACGTAAGGAAAATTTTTAATCATCAATATAAAAAAATATATAATGTAAAACATTTTGAAACTTACATATTTGGATTCGTATATTTTAAGATCATGGAAGATTACGAAAAATATCTTATGTAATATTTTTAATATCACAACTATTATTTACGTAAGGAAAATTTTTAATCATCAATATAAAAAAATATATAATGTAAAACATTTTGAAACTTACATATTTGGATTCGTAGCGAAAAATGCTTTCATTAGAGTATAAATTTTATATTTTTTTACCCACTATATTGTTGATAATATGATATAACTAGAGTATAAGTATTATTTTAAAAAAGTATTTTTAAAATAATTTTTATTATTATAATACTCCCTCACACACATATTTTCACCCCATTTGCTTTTGGGAGGTCAAAATTGCCGAACTTTGAACTTAAATAAGTTGGAGAATAAAAAATATTAGATTATAAAACAAAAACACTTACACTTATTTTCATAACATCTTTCGCGAAAAAAATTTCAAGAATAAAAAAAGTAACATATAAACGTCGAAAAATACGGTCAAAGTGTCGTCTAGGAGACCGCAATAAAGCAAATGAGGTGAAAATAAGTGTGTGGAGAGAGTACTATCATAATATTTTAGTAACAGTCAAGAAATAATTATCTTACAAAAAAAAATAGTATACTACTTAGTATTTTATTTGTCACACATTGAAAAATAATGTAGGTGTGGTGAATATATTATGTATAAATAGTAGAATTATTTCACATTAAAAAATTATCATAGGGTGGGATGATCCTGTGATTATAAATATGAGTCATCCTTGGAACTTATGTATCCACCCAAAATATTTTGAGTTTCTTAAGTATTGTCTTATAAAGCTCTTAAAAGTTTGTATTGTTATCTCCGAGAAATACATAAATTTACATCATCATAAATAACAATGGTCCCCCATTGAAAAATAATGTATGTGTGGTGAATATACTATGTATAAATAGAAGAATTGTCCACATCGAAAAATTATCATAAGGTAGGGTAGTCCTATGATTATAAATAGGAGTCATACTTGAACTTAAGTATCCACCTACAAAATTCGAATCTCTTAAGTATTGTCTTAAAAAGCTCTTACAAGTTTGTATTATTATCTCTGAGAAATATACATAAATTTACATCATCAAAAATAACAATTTAGGAAAGTATCATAAATAATAATTTTGATGGTGTACTACTTAGTAATTTTTTTGTCCCACATTGAAAAATAAAGTAGGCGTGGTGAACATACTACGTATAAAAAGGAGAATTGTCTCAATCGAAAAATTACATAATGGAGGGTGATCCTATGATTATAAATATGAATCATCCTTTGACTTAAGTGTCCGCCAAAAAAAATTGAGTGTCTTAAGTATTGTCTTAGAGCTCTTACAAGTTTTTATTAAAAATTAATTTAGAAAAGTATCATAAATAATAATAATTTTGATGATGTACTACTTAGTATGTTATTTATTCCAAATTGAAAAATAATGTAGGCGTGATGAATATACTATATATAAAAATTAAAGAAGCATTGTGCCACATTGAAAAATTAGCATAAGTTAGGGTGATCCTATGATTATAAAATGAAAGTCATTATTGAACTTATGTATCCACCCAAAATCTTTTGAATATCTTCAATATTGTCTTATAGACCTCTTAAAAGTTTGTATTAGTATCTCTCTAATATTGACGTTTGTATTACCATATCCACATTAGTAAAACTTACATCATCAAAATTTAATTTAGGAAAGTATCATAAAAAAAAGTGAAAAATCTTCAATATACATTTCCATATTATATTCAAGTTGTGTTTATAATTTTGATATAAAAACTTTTACATTGCATTTCACAAAAATTAATATTGTAAAAATGAGTCATCCTTCGAACGTAGATATCAACCCAAAATATTTTGAATCTCTTAAGTATTGTCTTACAGAGTTCAAAGTTTATATTATGATCTCCACCTTAATGGAATTTACATAATCATAATTAATTTAAGAAAGTATCATAAATAATAATTTAAGAAAGTATCCTAAATAGTAATTTCAATGGTGTACTACTTAATATGTTATTTGTCTGAAAAATAATGTAAGTGTGGTGAATATACTGGAATAAATAGAAGATTTGTCCCACATCGGAAAAATATCATAAGCTGGGTGATCATGTGATTATAAATAGGAGTCGTCCTTGAAACTTAAATATCAACCCAAAATCGTTTAAATTTCTCAAATATTGTATTATTATGAAAATAAAATAATTAGATTCGTGGTAAAAAAAAATGATGTTATTACAGTATATAATCTTATATTACTTGCACATACTTGACGTAATTCTTAGTATGTTATTTATCCTGCATTGAAAAATAATGTAGGTATGACGAATATACCACATACAAATAGTAGAATTGTTCCCTATCAGACAATTAGCATAAGGTGGGGTGATCCTATGATTACAAATATGACTTATATTTGAAACTTATGTATCAACCCAAAATCTTTAGAGAGTGTTAAACATTGTCTTTGAGAGCTTAATTATTATGTACCTTTGATCATTTTTGTTGTGAATGTATCAATCAAAACAGATGCAAACCTAATAAATGATTTGAACAGGAGAGTCATGTTAATATTTTCCGGATCATAATATAGGTTAAATGTAACAACCCGAAAAGTACCCGATTTTTCTAGTAAAAATATTTACTAACATTTTTCAGTAGAACTTAAGTTTTTAAAATAGGAATTTTTGTTCCGAGTCTTATTTTGAAATTCCGCGTTCGTATTTGGAATTTCTGAGGAGATTTCATGAAAAGACCGTTTTTAGTCATCTTTGACTTTTCTTGACTTTTCAAGTCGTCTTTGACTTTCCTTGACTTTTTAAAAGTCGTCATCGACTTTTCTTGACTTTTAAGTCGTCATAAACTTTTTCTTGACTTTTAAGTCATCTTCGACTTTTCTCGACTTTTCAGTCAACTTTGACTTCCGTTGACTTTTCCCGACTCGTCTCATAAGTATGAAGACCTAAATTTTATTTAAAAAAATAATATTTTTGATTTATTTTTATTTAGATTTATTAAGATTTATCATAATTTAATATAATTATTTTGAATGTATTCGGAATTTAAAGAATAACTTATACGGTTTTTAACCGATCATCATTTAACTATTCCCGACGCATCGTAAATCGCGCAACAAAATCGAAACTCGACTTTGGCATGAGTCACACGCCTATGTCATCGTTTTCCACTCACAACTAGATATTTTATTTGTTTTGATTAAACTAATAATAATATCTAGATATTTAGTTACTTTATTGATCAGTTAACGAAAATTACGCAAATCGTTTACAAAACTGACCCGACAAGCACTTATCCACACGGCTCAACCTCCCTCTAATAGCCCTTGATATTTTCATTACTTTTGATTACAATATCATAATATCTAGATATTTGTTGTAATTAATTTAATCGTTAATTATATTTAATCAATTACCGTAAAATAATTATTAAACGCGAGTCAATTACGTAACAACAATTTCAAAACTCGACATTCTTATTTGCCTATAAACACACGGCTCAACCCACTCTTCCTTACTCACAAACAACTTTTCAGTTTACAATAAATCAAATAAAGATCAAAATATCGCTTTCTTTAATCGTTCTTCGTGTTCTTCGTCGTTCATCATTTGTTCTTCATCGTTCTTGAGCAAAACCTTCATAAAATCTTCATTTCTTAATTAAATCCTTCCTAATGTATATTTCTAGACTCTCCTCTTCGCTCCTCATCTTCACGTATGGTTTAATTTCAATTCCGTCAAGATCGTTTTCAACACTTTAATTATGGAAATTCATATTTTTAGTTCTAATAATGTTTTCTTGTCTTTTCTTATAGGGGAAGATTTTGAAGACGAGTTTGGAGTCTCGTATATTTTGGGTGAAGATTAGTAGAAGGGTTTCTTATATTATACTTCTTATTATTATTTTGGTGCTAAGTGGTTTGCTAGCTAAGGTAACAATTCCGTTTTACTCGACGAATTAATGTCACATAGCCTTTAGTTTTTGGTTCATGTTATGGTTGTTTATGATTTTAGTTAGTAACATAGCCTTTAGTTTGGTTTCTTTTGATTTTGGTTCATCTTTGTTTTTTTTGGTTCATGTTTTTATGATTTGTGGATTTTTAGTAGTAATATGATAAGGAGTTGTTTTTATCATGTTGTATGAATTTTGATGATTTTTAATAAGTTATGATTTTTTTATGTTGTCTAGGAAATTTTAATATGTTTAGTGTTGTTGATAAATTTTGATGATTTTTAATAAGTTATGATTTTTATGTTGTCTAGGAAATTTTTAATATGATTATTGTTCTTGATGACTTTTGATGATTTTTCATAATAATGATTTTTGTATGATGGATGGTTAAATTGGTTGTTAAAATGGGTGTGGATTAATTAAAACATGTTAGAAACAATTTGGTGTTGTTGTAGTGGTGGTGGCCGAAGTGGAGGCTGAGAACCGGACCAAACCAGACCGGTCCAGGCCGGTTCAGACCCGGTCTGGGTTGGTCCAAGGTGGGTCCGGGTTTTGGTCTTTAGGTTGTGTCGATGTTTGATTGTTAAATTGTTGTTTTGACGGGTTTTAAATATGTTAAAGCATGCGGGAATTTTTAAGAAACGGTTTTAGAAATTTAAATGAAAACAGCCATTTTAGCCCAAAACAGGCCGTGGGGCCCATCCAGGCCCATGTGGGGTCCGGCCCAACTCAGCCCGTGGGTCCCACTTTGGGACTTGTGACGGTTTTTGATTTATCGTCATTTTTATCGTGTTTTGTAATATTTAGCAAGTGGGAAATGTTAATAAGTAAAATATTTAATTAAAAAGGTTTTTTCATAAATTATTATTTCTCACATGTTAGAAATTATAAGATGAGGTCGTAGTTTAATTTGTTATCATTTAAGTCAAACGGGTTTTTGGGTATAATATGATAATTCACATGTTAGAAGTAGTAATAAAATAACATGTAATGAATATGTTGAATTTATGTCTATGTGATAAAGACTCTGCTTCTAGCCGGTTTGATCCAACGGGTTTGGTCAAACTAAGATCTAGTCAGCCCCGATTTGACTGATGACCCGTCGCGGGACTCGGTCGGGGATTTGTCTTCAAGTGAGGTTGTATTTAATTATGAATTAGCCTTAGTAGATATGAGGCGATATGATATTTGATTATTATTGTTATGCAATTAGTCACATGATAGGATGTTTTTCCCGTGACTGTTTTATTATATGGTTGGTGTCGTGTTTACTAAGTACCCATAGAGAATTATGAGTATATGGCGTCTTGACCATTCTAATTCTAAATGAGTATCTTGGACCATGACATTGATAGGCCTTACCAACTTTAACGAGTATATGTTCACTGCTTGATAGCTTTTGTGTCACTGGCTTGGGCCTTTTGATACCAAGCCGGGGGCATGGCATCCTACGAGTTCCGCTTTGGGAAGGGAGCCAGCTTAAGTACTAGCCATCTCTGCTTAGGGGGGTCGCCTAGTAGAGTTTCTCATAGACGGTTATGTCATGGGACGGGGAATGGAATAGCTGTTGTCGCTAGGTCTGATCAGTCTAGGACTAGGATGTTTTCCTACCTTGTGGTATCGCCTCGAGTTACAGAAGTCGACTATTGACTGGGCTAAGAACTTATGCCTGTTTGTAGAAGTATTTGTCTTTCATGTATGTATGATTCTATGAGTTTTAGAAGGTGAGATGCAAGCCGGCTAAGATTGATAGAGTTTGGATTACCGATTGTTAACTGACTCACATGATTACGTGTTGATTAGGGTTTGAGTGTATCATGGCCACGTTACAGGGTAACCTCTGAGCTAGCATACCAGCTTCCCTACCTCTGTTATAAATTCTATTATCGAATATTCACATGATTACGCTTTCATCTGCTAGGTTATATGTTAGTTATTGTTTCCTAAACATGAAAAGCATATCTTATATGTTGAAGTTTGTGTATTTCATATTACATTTGCTTTATGTTATCATGTTTCATTTAAAAAAACTCGACATTTCGTGGCGGGGAGAAACTCGGAGTTACTCCCCAATGACTGTGGCTTCCGTTGTTTATATTTAATGCGGAGAACAGGTGGTGATCTGCATATTTTGGGTAAATGGACGAGCTAGCGAGCGAAGTATTTACCTGACTGATATTCGGTTCATAGTTTGTATATATTAGACACTCTTTTATTTTCTGTATTTATACGGGAGATATGTCTCCCGTCTTGTAGATTTATTTTGTATAATAGTATTTTCGTTTTGTAATGACCTTTTTATGTTATGACACCTTCGTATCGTATTCTCGTATTTCTTTTATGTATTAAATAATTTTTTTTTTTTCTTCCGCAAATTTGAGGGTGTCACAGTTGGTATCAGAGCTATTTTGCTCCCGACGCACGTTTGTGTACCCTTGCATAAATAACTTGACCTTAATAAAATAATAAACCGTGAGATAGAAGGGTAAGATGGGTAGATTAGGATTTATGTTGTAGTCTCTTTGTTCTTGCTAAATGATAAGTACTAATCTGTGTTTTATTTTGCAAGATGCCTCCGAGGATTGACAACACGATCTTAGCAGCTCTTACCGTTATTATCCAAAACCAGCAAAACCAGCAAAACCAACAGGCAAATCCGATTCCTAATCCTATTCCCGATCGTGAGAGACACGGGAGTTATACGTGGGTTGCTTCACAGCTATCGAGGAGCCAAGCCAAAACCTACGATGGCGAAGTTGATCCCGTTAAGCTTTCTGTGTGGTTACGAGAGATGGAAAAGAGTTTTTCTCTTTATGATGTCCTTGAAGAGGATAAGGTCCGTCTTGCTTCTCACTTCTTAGAGAAGGAAGCGGATCAGTGGTGGACTCTTTCTGGTCCTACCGCTAAGTTGGAGCCTAATTTTGGGTGGGCTCGTTTCCGTGAGCTCTTGGAAGCGAGGTTTTACCCCGATGAGTTGAGACAACAAAAGCTGAAAGAATTTATGGATTTCAAGCAAGAAAAACTATCAGTCCAGGAGTTCACTACCCGGTTCAATGAGTTGGCTCATTATGCCACTCGACTTATTAGGGTAGAGGAAGACAAAGCCTTCTTTTATCTGGGAAATCTTTCTCCCCAGATAAAGGGGAAGATCAGTAGAGGTTCTACTTCGTTTGTCTCGATCTATAATGATGCCATTTGGGCGGAGAGTTCTATCCGGGAGATTGCCGAGGAAGCTCGTACTTCTTATATTGCTCCTAATTCTTTTGGCAAGAGACCTTTATATCCTTCTTCCCGCCTTCCTTTTCTCCCTCTTTTCCAAACAAGAGGAGAAACTTTCAGGGTGGACAAGCTAATCAGAGAAACCGTCCCTTTATTCCGAGCAACAACAACGATCTTAAAGATCGTATGTGCTTTCGGTGCAAGAGGCCTATTCATCCGGGTGTTGGTTGCTTCAACAAGCCACTAGTATGTTTTAATTGTCAGAAACCGGGGCACCGGTTTAATGAATGTCCCGAGAGGAAGAAGGCGGTTTCTACACCGGTTATTTCTGGGCGACCTAAGGGTCGGATTTTTATTATGAGCCGAGCTGAGGCTGATGCTCAGCCAGACATCGTGACGGGTATGTTTTCCATTTATGAGTTTCCGTGTTTAATATTGTTTGATACGGGAGCTTCCTTATCTTTTATTTCCATGAGACTATCCGATAAGTTACCGCTTAAAGCTTCAGTGGAGAAACTACTCCTATTTCGTTACCATCCGGAGATGTATTTTCATGTTCTTATCTTCATTCCGACATTCCAATATCCATAAATGGATCTATATTTCCGGCTAATCTTCTACGATTTCCTCTGGAAGAGTTCGATATTATTCTGGGCATGGATTGGTTATCTACTTATCATGCTCGATTTGAATGCCGTGACCAGAAGATTATTCTTAAAAGTCCTTTGGGTGCTCGTATTTCTTATCAAGGAGGAAGAAAGCAAACTATTGTGAAGTTGATCTCGGCTATGAAAATGTTGAATGTTCTGAAGAAGGGTCATCAAGCATTTCTATGTGTAGTGACTACTTCTGATTCTTCTCTTCCTTCTTTGAAGGATGTTCCTATTGTTCGAGAATTTCCCGATGTATTTCCCGATGAATTACCCGGGATTGCTCCTGAAAGGGATGTTGAATTTTCCATTGATCTAGTTCCTGGAACTGGACCAATTGCCAAAGCGCCTTATCGTATGGCTCCTTCTGAATTGAAGGAGTTGAGAATTCAACTTGATGATTTGCTTGAGAAAGGCTTTATTAGGCCTAGTGCTTCTCCTTGGGGTGCGCCCGTGCTTTTTGTCAAAAAGAAAGACGGTTCTATGCGGATGTGCATCGATTATCGTGAGTTGAACCGTGTCACAATCAAAAACAAATATCCTCTTCCACGTAGTAATGATCTCTTTGACCAGTTACGTGGTGCTTCTATTTTTTCAAAGATTGATCTTAGATCGGGTTATCATCAGATTCCCGTTCGGGAAGCAGATATTCCGAAG
>JAIUZE010020683.1:0-21834 GCA_022085475.1 Heliosperma pusillum
CTAATAACTGTATCGTATACAAATAATTAGTTATTATTTGGATTTCATCCTATAGGTGTGACCGAAGGGGATCAGTTGATCACCCCCGTCATACGACAATAACGTCAAACTTTAGTCAGCCAACCGTTATTGATTTACGTTAATCAACTGACTAATCATATATATAGTCAATAAATATCCCAATTATATTCCTTAATAAGATTTATTATGTGGCGCACTATTGTGGAGGACACCTACTCCAACAATCTCCCACTTGTCTGACAAAAGTGTGCGTCACCGATTCTCTTGTCTCTTTATCACATCTCCCACTCAACGCAAGGTGTCTTCCAGGTCGCACGTGCGATTGACAATATCTAGAGTGGTTTCCTCGATAGGGAGAGTAAATGTCTGACCGGAAAATCTCCCATAGATCTCTTTCCGAGCGTGGCCACGCATTTACAGTAACTACTCCTCGAGTGGCCTAAAGATGTTTTTACCCAACGTGGGTGGACAATTCCTGTTGATCCATCTACTCTGTATGATGCAGATCACCATGATCCAGAAGAAGTCCATCGGCATCCTTTTACGGCACGACCTAGAACATCAACCAAAACCAATCGGAAACTGCACCGACTCAGATAGACGGTCGCCAGTCAAAAGAATCGACTTATAGGAATAAGATAGAAGACCCTGCCACGACCAGGCATCAAATAATTGATTAAAGGGTCTCTACAATGTCACTGTCCGACAGAGTGTCATACAGTCTGTCTATGTAAACGACCAGTCATCTCCATGACCCCATGGTGCTGAACCAACCATCGATCGACTTACAATCTAGTTATTTCGAGACGTCACCTCATTGAGTGACTAGGGACAAAATACTAAGTTCGTCCTGTTCACTTGAATTGGGTTCAACCTTTCTTTCAACCAATTCGGATAAACAAAGTATTAAAATTTAGTCAAACTAAATAAAGGAGTTTTAATGAAACTCTAACAATGAATGCGATTATCAAATATTTGGAAAAATTGATACGCTATCAATAATTTCATATCTTATAATCTTTAGCAATTCAGGTACATATTTCAATCCCCATTGACATGACATGACTATCATGTTCAGCCTGCAAAAAGCATGGTCTAATGGATTAGCAATACTTGCATCTTTCCCCATCGTTTCTGATGCTATTTGTTCTCTTTGTCTACGTAATCTCATATTACATAAAACTTTCTGAGTACGTGTCTAGGTTTGAATCTAGACTTAGGACTCTTGGCCTAAAGGTAGCTCCCACTGTTTTACCAGTATAATGGGATAGGATATACAGCTATATGAACTATTTCTAGTCCCCCAAGCTACCTTCATATGCATCATCATATGACGCAATGTACTCCATTTCCGTTGTTAAATCCGCAATAATAAACTGCCTGGAACACTTCCAGCGGATACATGACATTTATATCTGAAAATGTCACTCCTACTTGGAACCTTTCCAATAGTATTATCTGTTTGGAACTCTTCCAACAGATAAATCTTCTATGAAACACAGCCAGTTCGTGATTTCAAATCACCTTGATTAGTTTGGAAACTGAAGCTGTGGTAACCTTACACCACCTCATTTTAAAAACGCCAAACACATGGAACATATCTTTTAGTCCTTCGCAAGTACTAAGGATGTTCTTTATGGCTATCCAGTGACTCTCACTTGGATTTGATTGCAAATGATTCGTCATACTCAAAGCATGCGAAATGTCGGATTGAGTATACATCACAGCGTATATAATTGATCCCGCAGCGGAAGCAAAAGGAATCAATTATGATGTGTTCAACTTCCTTGAACTAGTCAAAGATCTTATCAATATAAGAATTTTGACTCAATGCTAATATCCTTTTAGATTTATTTCCATAAATCCAGATATCTAAAAGATGTATTCTACTTTTCCAAAATCTTCCATCATCTAAAATGATCAATATGTCTCCACATATAAGACTGATGCACACCACATTACTCCCACTAAACTTCATGTATTAACATAATTCCTCGAGATATCGAGAAATATTTTGCAACATGATTGACACACTAATTCCAACTCTTTTGTGCTTACTTAAGACATACTCTTAAGCTTGCAAATTAACTTAGGATAATTAGGATCTACGAACCCACAGGTGAATATAAAATATACTACCTCTTCTATAATCGTATTCGAGAAGGTGGTTCTTGAGGTCCAATTGACATCATACTATTATGATATACTGTAATCGCTAAGTATATTCGAATGGATCAAAGAATTAAGGTTGGTGCAATACTCTTTGCCTACCAAGTTATCTTTGAAAACATTTTAATGTTGATCCATGCAAATTTCGATCTTAAAAATCAATTTACTTTGAAGAGGTCGTACTTCTTCAAGTAAAATTTACCAGGTCACATTCCTGACCATCATGCATGGAGTCCATTACGAATCGTATGACTGTAAGCCATATCAAGAAGTTGGGACTAAAAAACAGTCTTTTATAAGTCGCATATTAGAATTCATCACTATAAAGGAGCGATAAAATTCCACCTGACCTCCTAGGTTCGGAAGAAACAACTACTGAACAAGCAATGAGGAAAACTTTTTCCGGACCATATGCTCAGTTTGTGGCTCTTGAAACATTTTCTCCCACTCTGTCTTATCAAGAAATAATCGTATTTTTTATTGAAAGACAGCATCACGAGTCACAAACGCTTTGTTCTCGTGGTCAATGTGGGATTATTGAGCATTTGTTTCATTCAAATAACTTATAAATTAGGTACGCTACCTACCCATATCGTATATGGAATGAAATCAGACTGTTTTAAATGTGTTTTAATATGGTGGGAAAAGAAATAGCAGACAAAAATATTAAGATCCCAAGGTTAGTCAAATGGCTCATTTTGACTTTGATAAAGACAAAACAATATCGTATAAGGTTTTGTTTCTCTATTCAACAACACCTTATCTAATAATGTGTTTTAGAGAAGTTAACTTGTGAAATCATTTCACAATACTTTTGGTGAAAATCAAAGTCAATACTTAGATATTTATGGTTACGATTTAGTCGTAAGTCCTTGATCTAATGCTCTAGTGGTTACCTACTTCTCATTGAAGCTCTTTGAACTTTTCAAAGATTTCTCTTAGCACCTCATTAAGTAGAATCAAACATAATATCTACTTAAATCGTCGGTAAATCAAGTGAAGTAATAATTACCATCTCTGGTTGTGTTTGTTATTGGACCACACATATTCTATTGTAATAGGGCCAATAACTCACTAGTTCGATTTCCTTTTAAATAAAAAGGGCACGAAACATCTTGCCTTGAATACAAGATTCACACGCACCATAAGATTCAAAATCAGATGGTTTAGGGATAGTTTTCAATACTAGCCTCTTAATGTGCTACACAATCCAGAATTAAGATTAGATAAGGGTCACCAATTTTGAGCCTTTACAATCTATATGACAAGTAATTACTAGTTTAGGTCAAGAATATAATTACCTTTGATTGGTATGGGATAACCATTGACCGAGTATAGGCATAAAAAGATACAACGTTTGTTCTATTCAAAAAAAAATGAAACAGTTGTGTCGTACACAAAAGTGGATACTATATTCTTTATTTAGAGGTTATGTACATAATAACGTTTATTAAAGTATACCTCTAAATCCAAAACTAGATTGATTACATTATAACTTTTATATGTCTCTATAGAAATAAAACTACAATAGTTATATTTCCCTTCTAGGTCGACATTTAATTATGGTTAGTCGTCGCACGAATTATTATTATATGCATTGAATACATTGATGAAAACCATAATAGGTATCTAATACCCAAAAATTGCATTTAGCAAAATAAATGTCGATCATATAGATATTATGGGTGAAAAATAACACCCAATTTCTAACTCTTTAGAAAACTTTGGGAAGATTCTTTTCTTGTGTCCTACACTGTAAAATAGAATCGTCAAAAGTTGGGTTCGACACCTTGCTTGGGTTTGACTTTACTATTCAAAATAGTCTTGCCTTTATCCCTTGCCTTGTGTCAAAGTCGAGCCAACCTACTCTTGAACCTTTTCTTAACAATTAAGAATATAAACATCAGTCTTAGTGCTCCCACTCACTTTCATGAATTTCTACTTAGACAAGTATATTAGAATTATTGTGAAGACTATTCTTCATTTCATTCATGGTTTTACCTTCAAAAGGATAAACATTTCATGATGTGACTACGGTATTTGGTTATTCACGATTTTAAATATATCAATTAACCTAGTCGTCCCAACTGATTTGGCCTCTTTTGAGGTAAGCCTCGATAAGGAGTATAATGACGACATACCAAAATACAAATATTTTCTTTGGAGCAAAAATGATTGTACCATTGTTATAAGAAGACGTCACTATAAATCAAAACGTTTTTGATTAAGTGTGACTTATTCAATTACTCTTCATAAGAGACATTTGCAATGGTGAATATGAGGATCAAAAGATAAAAATCATTTGTCTTTAGCTACGGTGGTATAAACGGAGATTGCAATCAAAATGCTACCGTATAAAATAATGGAAACTCCTTTCCATGATTGAACGGATTTACAGGTTCATAGAAGGATAAAAAAAAAAAATTGTCATTGCGCGAATAAAAATAAATATCAACGGAAAATAAACATTCATTGCATATAATTCACTTGTAAAAACAATTTTAAACAAGTCACTCATATAATGACCCCTCACGAAAATATATAAGTGATTCCAAGACCCATCTTTTAGACAAAAATAGTCATCGCATGCTACCTTTATCTAAAAATGGTAAGTCAATACTTGACTAATTCTACACTTTAGAACTCTTGGTTGACGGATTTCAACTAAATCCATCTCCTAGTCCCAAGATAACGCTTATCTCGTTGAGTCCAATCCAAATTTTGGCTGTGATCGCACACCCTACGTACCTCCCGAGGAAAAAGGGGACCCACGAGCGTGGTAGCCCTAATGAACACGGGGTTCATAGGTGTTACTAATTGGTAATGCTAAATCTCAATTTTTTAAGTTATGTGAGAGGTCTTGTCAATTTTGTTATTAATTCCCTATAAGCGAACTAAGTCGGTGAATTGTGAATAACGTTGAATTGACAATCACGGTAAAATGCATGTGTGACGATTTTGGCATGAGCGAAAATAAAGCAAGCAATCAAGCAACAATAAAATTCTAGTATGGCCACCTAGCTAATCAAAATTAACTAGATAGTTACAAATTCGGAAACCAACTCGTTGGTCCCTTGCCTCTTCACTTGGAACACCTTCCAAAATGGCACCGTCTTGAAGGGAGCCACCGGTCTTCATAAAATAATTACAAATGTACAAATATACAAATTCCTATTATACATTTATACTATAAAATAAAATAATTAAATTATACAAACTGGCGATACGAGATCGCAATAAAATTACAACCAAAACGTTATTCCCTTACATTACGGGTAATAACGATAAAAATTAACTAGGCCATACTAGGTACAAAATTTGCATAAATTATTAAATAAATGACATTCATTCATTCAAACATAAATAAAATACATTGCTGCAAAATTCATGCCAAAATCGTCCTAAGTTCAATTCATGCTCATTGTAGCTCGATTTCTTCCGGGATTCATTGATTTTTAACCATTAAAAATCAATATCAACATTTAAATCGCATTTAAATTCAAACTAATTAACTAACCTGTTTTTAGAACTCAAAATGAGTCACTACTAAGTTTGGTTTGGTCATTATTAAATTCGATTTATTTCATTTGCTAAATCTTAATGGTTTAATCAAAACTTAGTGACATACAGACCAAATCAAAATATAACATCATAAAATTTGAAACCAAAAATTTTGTACATTCTGGAACTCCCAGGAACTAGAAAATAAAAATATTGCTCAAAAAAAATTAATTAATTTTATGAACAAATAGCTTTGTATTTCATGGTTTATCAATAAAACATTAGATATAGTAAAACCAGTGAAACAATTAATAATTTAGTAAGAAAAAGAGTATCAACATCATAATGTTAAATGTACAAAAAAATTTCAAGACCATAAATGGACGTTTCAATTTTATGAACATTATAATCTCATATTATCAACTTTTATCGTATAAAAATCAATGAACATGCAATACATAAGTAAAATTCACGAAATTTTACATACAATATGTAAGAAATGCATGTGAGATCATATTAAAATTTCATGGCCAGAATCAATATGAAACTATTTTTAGTTAACTTTTAACTCATAAAATGCATGTTAACTCGGTTTAAACGCCAAAAATCAAAATAAATAGCAAATTAATCCCTAAAATCACGAAATTTGACCAAAAACATTTTGATGTCAATAGGCATACATGCACCAAAAAATTTCGTTTCGTCAGAATCGTATTTTAACTCAAAATCTTTGATTTATTAGTTATCTTATAACTTTAATAAAAATGTCCAAAATGAACATGCATGCTACAAGCTAGCTCTGATACCAATTGAAAGTCCATAGACCTTAATTAGACTCCTCTAATTATTTACTAAATTACTTTTTAATTTAGTTTATAATGATCTATGTAACATGCATGCAAATATAAAGACATTTATATAAAAGAAGAAATTTCCTCACATTGATATGGAAATTATATGGGCACAACAAGAACTCCTTCTTGTTGTTCTTGAGCTATAAATATGGATGAACACATGAAATCTCCAAACTAGAAGACCTCCTTCAAGTTGCACCAAGATTAACCCAAATAATCTACCCTTATTATTAACTAGATAATAAGATAGATATAATACTACTAATATTATGACTATATTACTACACTAGTAATACTTAGTAAATATTAGTATATGAGAGTTTTTGGTGAGAAGAAGGATTTTAGAAAGAAGTATGACAAATGCACAAAATGAAGCAAGTACAAAATGAACACAAAATGTTCATAATGATGCGATTGAGCAGCGGAATATGACATGATTTGTAACCGGGATATTTGCCAACGCTAGACCTATAGCATTAACAATGGGAAATCACTCAATACGCGTCGAATGATTCGTTCTTAAGTTTTGGAATACGCGTCCCAACTCTCAAGCTGTGATTGAACTCACTCAAACACTCATGTTCTCACAATTAACAACGTTAATTTGCAAAGAGGAAATTCTTTTTCTTATTCAAAATATTGTGTCAATCTTATGTTACAAAACAAGGCCTTAAATAGGCATTATCACACGCCTACTATGGCTGGTCAAACCAGGCAATAAACAACCTAATTAAGGCTCTTAAAGAGGCTCTTAATTAGGCTAAACATACCTATTATGGCAGCCCTATAACAGCTATAAAAACTGAATCCTATGCAGCCATAAACAAGCAATTAACACTAGTTTTATGACACAATTAACTCCTACTTATGACTTTCTAAAAGCTACATTATTGGACATAAAATTCAAGACTTAAATGACAATAAAACAGGAATTAAAATGACAGCAATTAAACAGTCAACATGACTGTTACATCAAAACTTGATCAGCTTCATGGTAGCATTAAAAAGTGCAGAAGACCGTTGCTTGAGGCTTTCTTGACTTAGGTTTACTTGGCTTCATGGTCTCCGTATTCAATGAAAGCTCGAGATACATTGAATCATTCCGAGATTCATTTAGCCAACCCCAAAATAATCATCGGAATGCCTTAAACTGATCTCCGACTTGCATTGAACCCGTCCCTCCAATGACCTGTATATGTACTCGTATCATCCGCCCTTTCTTCAAAAAGAATCGTCCCGATTCTTAGACCTTTTATAGTGGAGATAAGTTGCTGATTTGTGCCCATTATTTGATGCCTAATTCCCGGATTGAACACCTTCGAGGATTGTTGCTGCTTCCAATCACAAACTCGCATATTGGGGCATTGTGTTATGCTATTGTTCACGAAAACTCTACAGCCCCGAACCATATTTTTTGAAAAATGATTCAAACCTCGCACTGATTCTGAAATGCCATAAAAAAAGTTAGAAAGAAATGAATCATTAACAATAATCGTGCAACATACACCATAATGTTTCGGAATTGATCTATTCGCGTTCTCAGATTGAAAACCATGAGTCTCTTGGGCTGTCCATCTTGTTTCCGATGTTAGATCACAGCATTTGATAGGGCAATCGAATATAGGAGGCAAATCGAAATTGATGGCAAGATCATCCTCCTTGGTAAAACCATTGTGAAAGAGCGATGCACCTTCTGGTTCGTTGATGCACTGTAACAGTACGGCCTGGTTTAAAAGGTTGTACCGTCCCAGACTGGATGGAACTTCATCATCGTAAACATCAAAAACAGGAGGCAAATTTGGATTGAAAAGTCCCCCCATTGGATCGTCTTGGTTTAAGGAAATCAAGAGCCTAAGCTCTGATACCATATGATGCGATTGAGCAGCGGAATAGGACATGAAAGGGATAAGCAGACACCAAGTTAGACCTATAACTTGATGAACGAGATTGGCTAACCAAGACCTATTGGTTCCAATCGAGTAATAGCTAAGAAACGCGTCCTAACTAATCACTAGTTTTTGGATTAGCAAATCTGAGTCACAAACAAACGTTTCACACGGTTTGTCTGAGAGACCAAACACAAGATTTTGAATAAGAAAAAGAATTTCCTGTTTGCAAATTAACGTTGTTAATTGTGAGAACATGAGTGTTTGAGCGAGTTCAATCACAGCTTGAGAGTTGGGACGCGTATTCCAAAACTTAAGAACGAATCATTCGACGCGTATTGAGTGATTTCCCATTGTTAATGCTATAGGTCTAGCGTTGGCAAATATCCCGGTTACAAATCATGTCCTATTCCGCTGCACATTCGCATCATATGGTATCAGAGCAGCGGAATATTTGCCAACGCTAGACCTATAGCATTAACAATGGGAAATCACTCAATACGCGTCGAATGATTCGTTCTTAAGTTTTGGAATACGCGTCCCAACTCTCAAGCTGTGATTGAACTCACTCAAACACTCATGTTCTCACAATTAACAACGTTAATTTGCAAAGAGGAAATTCTTTTTCTTATTCAAAATATTGTGTCAATCTTATGTTACAAAACAAGGCCTTAAATAGGCATTATCACACGCCTACTATGGCTGGTCAAACCAGGCAATAAAAAACCTAATTAAGGCTCTTAAAGAGGCTCTTAATTAGGCTAAACATACCTATTATGGCAGCCCTATAACAGCTATAAAAACTGAATCCTATGCAGCCATAAACAAGCAATTAACACTAGTTTTATGACTACAATTAACTCCTACTTATGACTTTCTAAAAGCTACATTATTGGACATAAAATTCAAGACTTAAATGACAATAAAACATGAATTAAAATGACAGCAATTAAACAGTCAACATGACTGTTACATCAAAACTTGATCAGCTTCATGGTAGCATTAAACAGTGCAGAAGACCGTTGCTTGAGGCTTTCTTGACTTAGGTTTACTTGGCTTCATGGTCTCCGTATTCAATGAAAGCTCGAGATACATTGAATCATTCCGAGATTCATTTAGCCAACCCCAAAATAATCATCGGAATGCCTTAAACTGATCTCCGACTTGCATTGAACCCGTCCCTCCAATGACCTGTATATGTACTCGTATCACATAATATAGGCCATTTGGCCAGATGTCATAGTCCAAATATGGACTATTATTTTGCTCAATTTTGTCACATGCATTAGAGTGGAGTGTTGTAGTATATATGATGATTATTTCTACTTGTTATGTCACTTTCATAAGTAACTAAATAGTAAAAATAAGAACAAAATCATCACCATGTAACTACTACATAAACCGGTCCATTATGGCCTAGTTTGGTCCATTTTGATTTTTGATATTTGTCTCACAAATACTTATTGATCATATGGTTAATTATCTTGTATAATTAAGTGTTAATTTGATCATATAACAATTATATGACTCAATTAAATAAATAATATGTACTTAACATTTTAAGTAATATTTTACCATTATATCAATATATAATGGGTCCCACAATGCTTAGTTAATTTATTTTACAACTCCTTGTAAATATAATTAACTAATTACCTCTATCTCAAAACCTCAACTAATTTAGTAATTTAACGATTAATTACTAAGTTAAATCTTATTTAATCGTATTAAAATAAGATATAAATTTATTAGTCAATTATCGCATAATTGAAAAATAAGTTTAATCGAATTTGAGTTCTTAACTCAATTTCTAACAATTAACTCTCGTACATATCGAATATATGTAATGTACTAATTAACTGTATCGTATACAAATAATTAGTTACTATTTGGATTTCATCCTTTAGGTGTGACCGAAAGGGATCAGTTGATCACCGCCGTCAAACGACAATAACGTCAAACTCTAGTTAGCCAACCGTTATTGATTTACGTTAATCAACTGACTAATCATATATATAGTCAATAATTATCCAAATTATACTCCATAATAAGATTTATTATGTGGCGCACTATTGTGGAGGACACCTACTCCAACAATATTGGTCTACAGCCCCTCAGCAGAAGAACACCTCCAACACCTGAGATTGTTATTTGATATCCTGAGGAAACACAAGTTGTTTGGCAAGATGGAAAAGTGTACATTCATGCAGGAACAGGTTCAGTTCTTGGGGTTCATTATTTCCAAAGAAGGAGTGGCTGTTGATCAAGACAAGGTAAAAGCCATAAGGGAGTGGCAGGTCCCCAA
This sequence comes from Heliosperma pusillum, assembly GCA_022085475.1. NCBI lineage: Eukaryota > Viridiplantae > Streptophyta > Magnoliopsida > Caryophyllales > Caryophyllaceae > Heliosperma > Heliosperma pusillum. The sequence goes on from JAIUZE010020683.1 coordinate 10,737, forward strand.
AACTATAACTGAAGTAAGGAGCTTCCATGGACTGGCTTCCTTCTACAGGAGGTTCATCAAAGGATTCAGTTCCATCATGGCCCCCTTAACTAAGTGCATGAAGAAAGGAGAGTTTAGGTGGAATGACAAGGCTGAGAGGTCTTTCAATATCATCAAAGACCTCGTGTGTGAGTCTCCCATACTTGTTCTCCCTGATTTTAACAAACTATTTGAAGTAGAATGTGATGCTAGTGGCATAGGCATTGGTGCTGTCCTAATGTAAGAGCAGAAACCTGTAGCCTACTTTAGTGAGAAGCTGAGTGGTGCTAAGCTCAACTACTCAACCTATGTCAAAGAATTCTATGCCATAGTCAGAGCCTTGAACCATTGGGGGTCACTACCTGAAGCCCAAACCCTTTGTATTACACTCTGACCACCAGGCACTCAAGTACATCAATGGGCAGCATAAGTTGAATGCTAGGCATGCTAAGTGGGTGGAGTATTTGCAGTCCTTTTCATTCTCCAGCAAGTACATTGAGGGGAAAAACAATGTAGTGGCAGATGCTTTGTCAAGGAGAACCATGATGCTGACATACATGGAACAAAGAGTGCTTGGGTTTGAGCACATGAAGGAGCTTTATAGGGAGGATCCTGACTTCAAAGAAGACTGGGTGGCAAGACTGGAGGGCACAACTAAGAATGGGAGTAGATACTGGGAGCAGGAAGGATTCTTGTTCCTAGGAAACAAACTCTGTGTACCAAAGGGTCCTTATAGGGGATTGTTAGTGAAAGAGGTTCACTCAAATGGTCTAGCTGGCCACTTTGGCATCCAAAAGACCTATGACATGCTGCAGGAACAATTCTACTGGCCAAGGATGTTGGGAGCTGTTCAAGATGTGATAAGAAGGTGTAGTGCTTGCCAGAAGTCCAAGTCATTCTTTCAGGCTGGAACATACACCCCCTTACCAGTCCCAGACAAGCCTTGGGAGGATGTTAGTATGGACTTTATAGTGGCCCTTCCTAGAACTCAGAGGGGCAAGGACTCAGTCATGGTGGTTGTGGACAGATTTAGTAAAATGGCACACTTTGTTGCCTGCAAGAAGACTGAAGATGCCATGGGAGTTGCAGACTTGTATTTCAAGGAAATTGTGAAGCTCCATGGAGTACCAAGAACCATAGTCTCTGATAGAGATACCAAGTTCATGAGTCACTTCTGGAGGACACTTTGGAAGCTACTAAAGACAAGGCTCCTGTTCAGCACCTCTCATCATACCCAAACTGATGGACAAACAGAGGTAACAAACAAGACTCTAGGCAGGATCCTCCGGTGCATCATTTCAAGGTCTTTAAAGGATTGGGATTTGAAGCTAGCACAGGCAGAGTTTGCTTTCAACAGAGCCCCCTCCACCAGCACAGGTAAAAGTCCATTTGAAGTTGTTTATGGCACTAACCCTTTAATGCTAACAGACCTTGTACCAATGGCAAAGAAGGTGGTGCCCTATGATGTAAGGAATAGGGTAGAACAGATGATGCAGATACATGCTAAGGTGAAACAACAAATTGAGAAGACTAATGAGATGTATAAGGCCAGGGCAAAGGGTCCAAAGAAGTCCAAAGAGTTCAAGGCAGGAGATCTAGTGTGGTTGCACCTAAGGAAGGAGAGGTTTCCTGACAAAAGAAAGAACAAGCTAAGTCCAAGAGCAGAGGGTCCCTTTGAGGTCATGGAGAAGTTGGGGTCCAATGCATACAAGATTGACCTCCCAGGAGAGTATGGAGTACATGGAACATTCAATGTGGGTGATCTGAGCCCATACTATGGAGAGTCTGATGAGGAGAACAGTGAGGATTTGAGGGCAAATCCTTTTCAAGAAGGAGAGTTTGAAACAGGAGTAGAGCTCCATCATCACCAAGCCAAGAACTCAGCTAGCCAGGATTGCACCATTGTAGCCAAAAGGTCCCAACCAACCCCCAACCAGATAGGCAAGAGCCCCACACCAAAGGCACCAGGTATAACACTCCCCAAGCACCCCCAATACAATCAAGAAGCAGCAACAAGTCAAGCAAGCACAACCACAAGAAGGGTCACAAGAGCAGGGTCCAGTTTTCTGAAAAACAGCCAAGACCAGCCAGAGTATCAATCCAATATCATGCAGTACAAGTCCAACCAAGGGCTCCATCTTCTTTTCCCTTAAAGATGAGGTCCTTAGCAAGAGAAAACTCCAGGACAAGTTTTCCAAATAAAGTCTAGAAGTCCATCTAAAACAGCCTAGAAGAGTGAAGGTCATATGGAGGAGTCAGCTGGCACCAAGGCCAATATTCCTGTCCAAAGCTCCTTATTTTTGTGTATGATCAACCTCAGGTGTAGTTAGTATGTTAGGAAGGTCGTATATGAAGCCTTTGTCAGTCCCAAACACAGCAAGAACAAGCCAAGCAAAGACTTCCCAAGACAGTTTGCAGACTTACCATTTCTGGAAAGGGACAAACCTACTTTTGCAGTCTTTCTTTTCTATGTTTTGCAGTCTGTTTGTGTTGTCCTCATTAGCTGACCTTGTAGTTTGTTTTTCAGTAAGATGTAAGGCTTTTAGAGCCCTTAGATGTCCTTGTTTTTCAAGGGTCAGGATCTGTTGTAATTGCCTATATAAGGCCTAAGTTGTAACCTAAAGAAGGCAGACTTTGATTAATATAATTCTGAACTTTGTTCAAGCAATTCTTCAGCAAAAGCTAAGTGTTGTAGCATTCCTTAGTAAGCTTGTGTGCAAGCTAAGACTGCAGTGTTTAGAACTCATTACTTGTGTGTCTTGAGTCCTACACAACCTTTGTCATCTGTGCTTGTGTGCTAGGGTCTAAAGTATTATCTGAATTACCTAGCCTAGTGCAGGTTGTTGGAGTCATTTCTAAGCCAGTTAACCTTATATGTGAGAGGGTGCTAACCTTAACCTATTAAACATTGATATCACTCATTTCCTGAGAGGTTTCAGTTCAAAAAGACACTTGATATACTGCAGGATCAATTCTACTGGCCCAGGATGATAGGGGATGTTCAGGTTGTCCTCAGGAGGTGCTCCACATGTCAACAAGCCAAGAGTTCTTTCCAGACTGGACCTTACACTCCACTACCAGTGCCAAATAAACCTTGGGAGGATGTGAGCATGGACTTTATTGTTGCACTACCTAGGACACAAAGAGGTAAGGATTCTGTAATGGTTGTTGTTGACAGGTTTAGCAAGATGGCTCACTTTGTGGCTTGCAAGAAGACTGAGGATGCTGCAAGTGTTGCTGGGCTATACTTGAAGGAGATTGTGAGGCTACATGGGGTTCCTAAGTCAATAGTCTCAGACAGGGATGTTAAGTTCATGAGTTACTTCTGGAAAACACTATGGAGGCTCTTGAAGACCAGGCTTTTGTTCAGTACTTCTCACCACCCTCAGACTGATGGCCAAACTGAGGTCACAAACGAGACTCTAGGGAGGATCTTGAGGTGTCTGTTCAGCAAGTCCTTGAAGGATTGGGACTTGAAGCTAGCTCATGCTGAGTTTGCTTTCAACAAAGCACCCTCATCTGCAACAGGTCACAGCCCATTTGAGGTTGTCTATGGGATTAATCCACTTATGCCACTGGAATTAGCTAACATACCAAGGGAGGAGGTGAACTTTGATGCAAAGAGGAGGGTTGAGCAGATGGTGAAGCTTCATGAGGCAGTCAGAAAGCAAATAGAAAGGGCAAATGAGAGGTACAAGAAACAGTCCAGGGTTCCTAGGTCCAAGAAGGAGTTTGTGCCAGGGGATTTAGTGTGGCTCCACTTGAGGAAGGAGAGGTTCCCAGCTAGGAGGAAGAACAAACTCATGCCTAGAGCTGATGGTCCATTTGAAATCATATAGAGTGTTGGTCCTAATGCATATAAGGTTGATCTACCAGGAGACTATGGGGTTCATGGCACTTTCAATGTAGGGGATCTCAGTCCATACTATGGGAATTCTGAGGATGAGGAGGCTACAGGCTTGAGGACAAGCCCAATTCAACCAGGGGAGGATGCAACAGGAGCTGGAGCACAGAGCAGGGCAGAATTCAACAATAGGGACAAGGGACAGGCCAAGGGGGATCAAAGGGTAAGCATTGGTAACCAAGGGGAGGTCTACATGGGTATCCAGGGGTCAATCTGGGGGCAAGGGATGGGTAACAAAGGGGAGAGTTTCAAGCTGATGAATGCTAGCCAAGACCATGTCACAATGAGGGTCCATGATAGCCAAGACACGAGCCAGGACACGAGCCAAGACACGAGCCAAGCTAGCCAAAGACAAGCCCTCCAACACCCAACCACAAAATCACAAAAATAGCCTACAACAACCACTTGGGGAAGGCATAACTACCACCACACTTTGAACCACCAGCTACCACCAAGCCCAGCTAAAACCTTACCCACCTAGGTCCAAAAAAGTCCTAGGGAACCAGTTTCAAAACACAACACAACTACCCTAAAAATCCAAATCAAAACAGCCTACCAAAAGGCATAAAGCAAAAAGTAATATTTCCATTTCTAGTTAAACACTGAAAGACTATCTCCAAAAGTCTTTCCTTGTCTTCCCTACTATTAGAACTACTGCAGAAGAAGGTCAAGGAGCATTGATGAGCCTCGTCCACAAGCTTCAAGCCAACACCAAGCAACAAACACAACCTGGAGCATGTCACTATCAAATGTCTGCATTTTGTCTGTTTCTTTTGTATTGTCAGTCTGTATTTGTAGCCAGTATTTTGTTATCTTTCAGCAACTAATCGTGGCCCTTAGATGATCCTCTAGGGTTGTATTAGATCAAGCATTGAGGCCTATATAAGGACCCATGCTCTTTTGTACAAGGCAGTTGTTAATTGAATGAAAAACTTGAGCATTGTTCTCATTTCTAAAATCTTTCCAACTTGTGCATTGCCTTAGTTGAAAGTCAGGCGAGATAACTTCCTGTGCTAGGCTGTGGTTGTTGATCTAAGTCTGTGGCAAGTTAGATATCCCTGTGCTTAGACTATGGGGTGTTTGCTTGTTGTTTAGTTCAAGTCTACTTACCTGTGCTTGGCTGTGGTAAGGAGTCTTAGCTAGTCTAGTTTGTTGTTTGATTCCCTGTGTTGAGCTGTGGGAGTTGAGTGACATCCATATCCTGTGCTAGTTAAGAGTCAAGAGTCCAAATACATACACACCCCTATAATATCACTGCACCTTGCTTCATTACCCACTGTTTGCATTGCAACTCGTTGTATGAACACTGCGTCTTCCATGCTTCATGACCCGTTGTTTGCATTGTAACTCCTTGTGTGAAAAAGATTCTTCCTTCCTTCAGTACCTATTGTTTGCCTTGTAACTCTTTGTGTGAACAATGAGTCTTCCTTGCTTGATTACTCATTGTTTGCATTCTTACACCTTGTGTGAACAAAGAGTCTTCCTTGCTTCATTTCCCATTTTTTGCAAAATAACTCCTTGTGTGAGTCTTCCTTCATTACCCATTGTTTGCATTGTAACTCCTTGTGTGATCTAAGAGTCTTCCTTGCTTTATCACCCGTTGTTTGCATTGTAACTCCATGTGTGAACAATGAGTATTCCTTGCTTCATTACCCATTGTTAGCATTGTAACTCCTTGTGTGAACAATGAGTTTTCCTTCCTTCATTACCCATTCTTTGCATTGTAACTCATTGTGTGAACAATGAGTCTTCCTTCCTTCATTACGCATTGTTTGCATTGTAACTCCTTGTGTGAACAATGTGTCTTCCTTCATTACCCATTGTTTGCATTGTAACTCCTTGTGTTAACTATGAGTCTTCCTTGCTTCATTACCCATTGTTTGCATTGTTACTCCTCGTGTGAACAATGACCCTTCCTTCCTTCATTACCCATTGTTTGCATTGTAACTCCTTGTGTGAACAATGATTCTTCCTTGCTTCATTACCCACTGTTTGCATTGCATCTCGTTGTATGAACAATGCGTCTTCCATGCTTCATGACCCGTTGTTTGCATTGTAACTCCTTGTGTGAACAAAGATTCTTCCTTCCTTCAGTACCTATTGTTTGCCTTGTAACTCTTTGTGTGAACAATGAAAGTTCCTTGCTTGATTACCCATTGTTTGCATTCTTACACCTTGTGTGAACAATGATTCTTCCTTGCTTCATTTCTCATTTTTTGCAATGTAACTCCTTGTGTGAGTCTTCCTTCATTACCCATTGTTTGCATTGTAACTCCTTGTGTGATCTATGAGTCTTCCTTGCTTTATCACTCATTGTTTGCATTGTAACTCCTTGTGTGAACAATGAGTATTCCTTGCTTCATTACCCATTGTTTGCATTGTAACTCCTTGTGTGAACAATGAGTATTCCTTCCTTCATTACCCATTATTTGCATTGTAACTCATTGTGTGAACAATGAGTCTTCCTTCCTTCATTACGCATTGTTTGCATTGTAACTCCTTGTGTGAACAATGTGTCTTCCTTCATTACCCATTGTTTGCATTGTAACTCCTTGTATGAACTATGAGTCTTCCTTGCTTCATTACCCATTGTTTGCATTGTTACTCCTCGTGTGAACAATGATCCTTCCTTCCTTCATTACCCATTGTTTGCATTGTAACTCCTTGTGTGAACAATGATTCTTCCTTGCTTCATTACCCATCATTTGCATTGCAACTCGTTGTATGAACAATAAGTCTTCCTTGCTTCATGACCCGTTGTTTGTATTGCAACTCCTTGTGTGAACAAAGATTCTTCCTTCCTTCAGTACCTATTGTTTGCCTTGTAAATCTTTGTGTGAACAATGAGTCTTCCTTGCTTGATTACCCATTGTTTGCATTGTTACACCTTGTGTGAACAATAAGTCTTCCTTGCTTCATTTCCCATTTTTTGCAATGTAACTCCTTGTGTGAGTCTTTCTTCATTACCCATTGTTTGCATTGTAACTCCTTGTGTGAACTATGAGTCTTCCTTGCTTCATCACCCATTGTTTGCATTGTAACTCCTTGTGTGAACAATGAGTCTTCCTTGCTTCATCACCCATTTTTTGCATTGTAACTTCTTGTGCAATGAGTCTTCCTTCCTTCATTACCCATTGTTTGCATTGTAACTCATTGTGTGAACAATGCGTCTTCCTTCCTTGATTACCCATTGTTTGCATTGTAACTCCTTGTGAGAACTATGAGTCTTCCTTTCTTCATTACCCATTGTTTGCATTGTAACTCCTTGTGTGAACAATGAGTCTTCCTTCCTTCATTACCCATTGTTTGCATTGTAACTCTTTGTGTGAACAATGAGTGTTCCTTCCTTCATTACCCATTGTTTGCATTGTTACACCTTGTATGAACAATGAGTCTTCCTTGCTTCAATTCCCATTTTTTTTTGCAATGTAACTCCTTGTGTAAGTCTTCCTTCATTACCCATTGTTTGCATTGTACCTCCTTGTGTGAACAATGAGTCTTCCTTGCTTCATTACCCATTGTTTGCATTGTAACTCGTGTGAACAATGAGTCTTCCTTGCTTCATTACCCATTGTTTGCATTGTAACACCTTGTGTGAACAATGAGTCTTCCTTGCTTCATTACCCATTGTTTGCATTGTAACTCCTTGTGTGAACAATGATTCTTCCTTGCTTCATTACCCACTGTTTGCATTGCAACTCGTTGTATGAACAATGCGTCTTCCATGCTTCATGACCCGTTGTTTGCATTGTAACTCCTTGTGTGAAAAAAGATTCTTCCTTCCTTCAGTACCTATTGTTTGCCTTGTAACTCTTTGTGTGAACAATGAGTCTTCCTTGCTTGATTACCCATTGTTTGCATTCTTACACCTTGTGTGAACAATGTGTCTTCCTTGCTTCATTTCCCATTTTTTGCAATGTAACTCCTTGTGTGAGTCTTCCTTCATTACCCATTGTTTGCATTGTAACTCCTTGTGTGATCTATGAGTCTTCCTTTCTTTATCACCCGTTTTTTGCATTGTAACTCCTTGTGTGAACAATGAGTATTCCTTGCTTCATTACCCATTGTTTGCATTGTAACTCCTTGTGTGATCAATGAGTTTTCCTTCCTTCATTACCCTTTGTTTGTGAAACACCAAACTAGGGGCTAAGACAAGAATAGAAAACACACAACACAAGACAAGGACAAGATAGATAAAACCCTGTATTCAGGACTACCAAGACAAGCACAGATAGTTCTAAATGCAGTGAATCCCAAGCTAAACTCACCCACTAGGACAAGCACAAGTGAATGACCCTAACTCAGGCCAACAAACTAAGACTAGCACAAGTTTGTTGAGGGTTGAGAGCTAACCAAGGCTGGCACAGGTTAACAAAGAAAGAGTGAAAACTCTGGTTTTTATCATTCAGCATTCTGAGTTTCTTTCACGGCAAAAGGCTCTTTATATAGAGCATTACAAAAGATCCTCACCATCCAACATAAGACTACATCTAAGGGCTTAAAGGACCCGTGAAATAACAACAAATGAGATACAAAAGTCTACTAGTAAGACGAGCAAAACAGACTGCAACAACTTCAGAAAAAGCAACTGAAAAGTAAGTTTGTCTCCTTTCCTGAAATGGCATTGTTTGAGCAGTTTTCTTTGGGGTTGTTTTGGCTGTCTGGTGCTTCAAATGGAACCTTGAGAGGGACTTCTAAGCTCCTTCCAACGTCCTTATTAATACTACTAAGGGTCACACAAAAGTAAGATGCCTTTGTTCATCCATTGGTCTTGAAACCAGCCTGGCTCTCAAAGTGACTGATTAACTTGTGGGCTGTTTTACTTGAACTTCCAAGGATAATTTGGAAAACTTATCCTGGACTTTTTTGTAGCTAAGGACCTCAACTAGATGGGAAAAGAAGTTGGAGCCCTTGCTTGGACAATTGCTGTAGGATATGTGGCCTGGAACTGGTACTTGTGTCTGTGGAATCCTTCTGGCTGTTGTTGATTTGGGACCTTGTTACTCTGGTTGGCATGGCTTGTGTAGATGTTGTTGTTGCTTGATCATGAGCCTTTGATGGTGTCATAACTTGATTGTGTGTTGCTTGGACATGGTTACCTTTTGTTGCTTTTGAAAACTTAGTTGTTTGGACTTGATCTGCCTTAGACTGAATATGGGTGTCTTTGTTGGTTGTTGTCTGAACTGGATTGCCAAATGAGGTTGCTCCCCTAGCTCCTGCTTCAGTTTGCATTGTAACTCATTGTGTGAACAATGAGTCTTCCTTCCTTCATTACGCATTGTTTGCATTGTAACTCCTTGTGTGAACAATGTGTCTTCCTTCCTTCATTACCCATTGCTTGCATTGTAACTCCTTGTGTGAACAATGAGTCTTCCTTGCTTCATTACCCATTGTTTGCATTGTAACTTCTTGTCTGAACAATGAGTCTTCCTTCCTTCATTACCCATTGTTTGCATTGTAACTCCTTAAGTGAACAATGATTCTTCCTTGCTTCATTACCCATCATTTGTATTGCAACTCGTTGTATGAACAATGAGTCTTCCTTGCTTCATGACCCGTTGTTTGTATTGCAACTTCTTGTGTGAACAAAGATTCTTCCTTCCTTTAGTACCTATTGTTTGCCTTGTAACTCTTTGTGTGAACAATGAGTCTTCCTTGCTTGATTACCCATTATTACACCTTGTGTGAACAATGAGTCTTCCTTGCTTCATTTCCCATTTTTTGCAATGTAACTCTTTGTGTGAGTCTTTCTTTATTACCCAATGTTTGCATTGTAACTCCTTGTGTGAACTATGAGTCATCCTTGCTTCATCACCCGTTGTTTGCATTGTAACTCCTTGTGTGAACAATGAGTCGTCCTTGCTTCATCACCCATTGTTTGCATTGTAACTTCTTGTGTCAACAATGAGTCTTCCTTCCTTCCTTACCCATTGTTTGCATTGTAACTCATTGTGTGAACAATGAGTCTTCCTTCCTTCATTACTCATTGTTTGCATTGTAACTCCTTGTGTGAACTATGAGTCTTCCTTGCTTCATTACCCATTGTTTGCATTGTAACTCCTTTTGTGAACAATGACCCTTCCTTGCTTCATCACCCGTTGTTTGCATTGTAACTCCTTGTGTGAACAATGAGTCGTCCTTGCTTCATCACCCATTGTTTGCATTGTAACTTCTTGTGTCAACAATGAGTCTTCCTTCCTTCATTACCCATTGTTTTCATTGTAACTCCTTGTGTGAACAATGAGTCTTCCTTCCTTCATTACCCATTGCTTGCATTGTAACTCCTTGTGTGAACAATGAGTCTTCCTTGCTTCATTACCCACTGTTTGCATTGTAACTCCTTGTGTGAACAATGAGTCTTCCTTCCTTCATTACCCATTGTTTGCATTCTAACTCCTTGTGTGAATAATGGTTCTTCCATGCTTCATGACCTGTTGTTTGCATTGTAACTCCTTGTGTGAACAAAGAGTCTTCCTTCCTGCAGTACCTATTGTTTGCCTTGTAACTCTTTGTATGAACAATGAGTTTTCCTTGCTTGATTACCCATTGTTTGCATTTTTACACCATGTGTGAACAATGAGTCTTCCTTGCTTCATTTCCCATTTTTTGCAATGTAACTCCTTGTGTGATTCTTCCTTCATTACCCATTGTTTGCATTGTAATTCCTTGTGAGAACTATGAGTCTTCCTTTCTTCATTACCCATTGTTTGCATTGTAACTCATTGTGTGAACAATGAGTCTTCCTTCCTTCATTACCCATTGTTTGCATTGTAACTCTTGTGTGAACAATGAGTCTTCCTTCCTTCATTACCCATTGTTTGCATTGTAACTCATTGTGTGAACAATGAGTCTTCCTTCCTTCATTACCCATTGTTTGCATTGTAACTCCTTGTGTGAACTATAAGTCTTCCTTGCTTCATTACCCATTGTTTGCATTGTAACTCCTTGTGTGAACAATGACCCTTCCTTCCTTCATTACCCATTGTTTGCTTTGTAACTCGTTCTGTGAACAATGGGTCTTCCATGCTTCATTACCCATAGTTGGCATTGTAACTCCTTGTTTGAACAATGAGTCTTCCTTGCTTCATTACCCATTGTTTGCATTGTAACTCCTTGTGAGAACTATGAGTCTTCCATGCTTCATGACCCGTTGTTTGCATTGTAACTCCTTGTGTG
>JAIUZE010020685.1:0-21026 GCA_022085475.1 Heliosperma pusillum
GGAGAGTTTCTACTTTGAAACTTGGAAGATCATCCTCATACTACTAGCTCAAGAACAATATTTGAAAGGAGTTCAAATATTGTGCCCATATTTTCATAATCAATGTAAGAAATGGTTCTTTCCTTTATATTTTGTTATGCATGCATAAGATTTATTTAGTTTAAGAGTAAACTAAATGTATTATGATATTAGAAGTGTCTAATATCGAGTTTAAGAAACATACAAGTGGTATCAGAGCCAAGGTTGTTGCATGCATAATCGATTTATAGTTTTTTCGAGTTATGGTAACTTAAAGAAAACTAGTAATTTGTGTTTTATAAGATAAAATCACAAAGTTATTTGCATGTCAATATATTCTGGTCCTAATATGATTTTAGGTCATTTTGATGATTTATGGAAATTGATAGTGCTCAAATATGATTTTTAGTATTTTTATTACATTTTTATGAGTAAAATGATGTTTAAAATGCTAAAAATATTTAGACTTACCTTCTGACCTTGAAATTTTTACACAATATCACACATGCATTTTACTTACTGTATGTAAAATTTCGTGTGAAGTGGATTTGTTTCGTGGGATTTATGATTTTTATATGATAAAATGAAATAAATAAAGGTCAAATGGTTAAAAATACTTCCGCTTTGAATCTGACCATGAAATTTTAGTATGTTGTCACATGCAAGTTTTCCTGTCAGACTGGAAAAGTTCAGACTGGTGTGACTTGTCTAGCATGATGTATGAATTTTTAATGTAAAAATGGCATAAATAGTGACTATTTTAGAAATATATAGCTAAAATAATTTTCATGTCAAGAGAAAATTGTTCCTGGTTGCATAAATGTCCCACATTTCAGATCTAAAGTTGAAAATTTAATATGATTAATTTTTGCATGCTTTATGTATTTTATTTGATAAAACCGATAAAGCGCAACCATTTTTCTCTAAACTGATTCAAAATTTTTAAACCATGATTTTTGACATTATGAGTGTCATGGAAATGTTCCAGAATGTACAAAAATTTTAAATTCAAATTTTGAAATTATTGTAATTAAATTTGGATTTATTTGATTAAAATATGATTTTAAAGTCTAATTATGAGCAATTATACAACAACAAGTTGAATTATTGTCAAAATTGAGTGATGACTAATTTTTGAGGCCTAAATGAGTTAGGATAATTAACTTGGACTTAAATATGATTTAAGTATTGTTTGGTGATTTTAAAGTGTTATTATCACGCATTTCCGTAAAACCGGGTTATATTCGATATAAACCGTTAATTAGAGCGATTTGGCATTTAACATGAGCATGTTTTTTTATACATATTATAATACTGCATTTTATTTATGAATGTCATATTTTCAATTTATGAATGTCATATTTTGGTTTATGTAATTAGGAATTATGTAATGTTTCCTTGTATGGCCTTAGTTTTAATCGATATTGCCCGAAATGTAAGGGAATATTGATTCGGTTGTAATTTAATGTGATCTCGTATCACTTTTATTGTATTATTTTATTTTACAAATGTATAATAGGAAATTATTGTAATTTTATTATATATTTTGTAACAAATTGTAAAACCGGAGTTTCCCAAAGACGGTGCCATTCGGAAAGGAGTTCCGAGAGAGAGACGGTGACCTTGGGAGGCGTGCTTATGAAGTTCAAGGGACCAAAGGAGTTGGTTTCCGAACTTGTAATAGATTATATGATTTTCTATTCTAGGAAAGGCCATACTAGGAGTTTTTATTTTTATGCTTGCATTTTATTTAATATGTTTGCATGCATTGCCAAATCGCCATAACATGACATGCATGCATATTTATCGAGTATTCGACCATGTCAATTAAAATAATTGTTAATTCATCGATTTAGTTCACTTTAACATGATAGATTATAAATTGACAAGACCTCTCATAATAAATAATTGAGATCAAGCCTTACCAAATGTTAGAACCCATGAATCCCAATTTCGCAAGGAAGTAGGCTCGGCTCACCGGGGTGCTAAACTTGTTACGTTGGGTAAGTGGGGTAATAAATGTTATTATTTCGAAATTTGGATTGAGCTCAACGGAAGTATTCGCGACCGTAGCCGCATGTGTTCCGGGCTTAAGATAAATATTAAAGTAATATTATCGACCGAGAGTTCTAATGTAGAATCGATTAAAGAGTTAATCCACCGAATTATGTTAATGAGGGATGAATCGGCTTACCGTGCCCAAGTTGATATGAATTTGGATCTCGGAATCATTTATAATAGTTGGGTAGAGGTCACTATTTAAATGTTAAAACTTGTTTAAAATGTTTACAAGTATTTAAAACGATAAATGTTAACATTTCCTTTATGTCTTTAAAATTTGTAGTCATAATTGTTTATTCGCAATGGCAAATGCTAATTCATCCACCACCACCTATGCTCCAATTCTCATGAATGTCTCATAACTTTGATCCTTCATGGATTGATGCAAGCTAGAAAAGAATGGCGCTAATTTTACCAATTGGGATATACAACTCCACTTCGTCGCGGCGGGTGACGACAGGTTTCGTTACCTTGCCAAGGCCTCTCCCACCGCACCTAATGAAAGGGCAACCGCCACGCAAGGCGAGCCTATGAGGCTAGCCACAAAGAGTCCGCCACGATCAAAAACGTTTTGATCTTCTCGTTGGAGGCCAATCTTCAAGGGAGTGCCATAAGATGAGCACAGCCTGTGAGATCTATGCCAAGCTTGTGACCATGTTTTTCACAAAGCTCCTAGGATCTTTTAAGACGGCTTCCACATTATTCAACATGAACCTAAAAGAGGGCCAAAAGGTTAGCCCTCATGTACTCAAATTGATTGAGCATGTCGAGACTCTTAAATTGCAAGGGGTGACCATTCCCGAACAACTCGTTATTGACCGAGTCTTACATTCCTTGGGAAAATCAAAGCATATGTGCAGTTTAGAGTAAACTACAATATGCAAAACATGAAAACCTCTCTTCATGAAATGCGCAAGATGCTTGTGCAAGCCGAGAGAGACATGAGACTAAATGTTAGCACCTCCAAGGATATAAAATAGTAAGGGGAAGTTCAAGAAAGGTGGTAGTAAAGGGAAGAAGCCCTCCACCTTCAAGGGAAAGGGTAAAGCTATTGAGAATAGCTCTCCCATGCCCATCATTGTAATGGCATAGGGTATTGGAAGAGGAATTGCACTTAATATCTAGGAGATATCAAAACTGGAAAGATGTTTCTGTTGGTAATTTATCCCTATCGTTTATGTTATGATCTCAACTTTGGTATATGGATACGAGTTGTGATTCTTACCCTATTTAATTGTAGTTAGGGCATCCTAGCAAGGATAAAGGCTAGGACAAGCAAGCCTAAGGCTCTTCAAGGGAAGCTAAGTTAGCTAACCATGATTGAAGACCTATGGAAGCTTGGTCTCATTTTGAATTGTCAAAATTTTAGGAGGTATTTTGAGACATTGTTTTTTAGAACTTTTATAATTTCCTTGTTTGACACGGAAATTTGTTCAATTCCTTTTATTGACATTGGTTGTAATTGGATTTTGTGACTTGGTTCTCAACCCAAGTCATTCGGTTTGTTGAAACTTTTTAGTTCTAAAAACTTGTCATCATACTATACTTGCACAAATAACATAAATTAATCGACTCAAATTGATCACGCAAATATTATGATGATGGGATCATTATAATAAAAAGGCTAAGAATTCGATTCTCACTTTGAAAGATCAATTGCTAAGTCAAAATTGAGTTATTGAACTCAAAATAGGGAATCTACCAAACCAATTGGCCATACCACTTATAAAGAAAGTAAATGACATGAATATGAGTTCACCTCTTTAGCTCTTATAGAACTAGTCTATGTTGAAGCTAAGATTCGATGTCTTTACAAATAAGTCTTTAGTAGATCACTTAAGGTCATGTTGTGATACTTCTACCTCCCTTACGAATATGAGTACAAAATTGTTTGTGGCTCATAAGGCTATCTTTAAAGAAAATAGTTGTATTTTTCTAAAGATAGAGTGGGAGAAAATAAGCCACAACGAAAACCTAGTTAGGAACTAGTGAGGAAACCAAAAGAAAATGTTCTTAGGTTAGACTCAAGACTAGTAAGGAGACCAAAAGAAAGCGTTCTTAGGTGAATCCTTAGACTAGTGATGAGACCAAAAGAAATTGTTCTTGATATAATAAGATTATGATCTATGAAGTGGAAGTACCTAGAAATTTTGAATTTCGATTTTCTAAAAGAGACTTATGGAATTATATGGAACCTATGCAAAGAAAATGTTTTATTTGGAATTGTCCAATTATAGTTGCATGGATAGACATGTAGATGTCTACAAAAGTTAAGTTAATGCGTAACTATGCTTAGATCAAAATCATCAATGAAATACCTCAAAATAGGTGTGTACAAGATACACATCAAAACCACATGTCCAAATAGGGATTTGGAATAGGATGTGTACATGACACAAGCCTATTGTATGTATATACCTAGAGGTTATGATGATCTTTTCTATTATAAGATAGAAGAAGGGTTTCACTCGAATTGTCGAAAAGTCATGTATAGACATGAAGTTAAGTGGGAGTTTAAGTCGTCATGTAAAGACATGAAGTTCAGTGGGAGAAAATGTTTTCCACGTGAATGACGTTTCACTCATTAAGAGTGACATATTCATATTACCTTTTTGAAAGGAGTGATTGGATTTTAATGTTGGATGAAAGAGGGCAACATGTATACTAAAATCAAAATCTATTGTGGAATAGAAGATTTTAGCTTGGCATTTAAAAGGTATCTTATATCGATAAGATCCTTAATCTCTTCAACAAGTTAAATAGGTTGTTTATGTTGATAAAAGTGGGATCACTATGAAAGGGTCATAGTCATCCACTGAACCTAAGAGTTGTTGATCACATGATACAAATCATGTATGCCATTACATGCATTTACCTAAATGAATTGTATGTTGGGAGCATGACAAGCCTAAAACAAAATAATCCACATGAAAGTCATTGGATAGCCTACGAGAACATCCGTAGAGTTCTCAAAGAGGACTAGGGATACATTCTTGTGTTTGGTAGAGAAAATTTGACAATGTGGTAAAGGTTACGCAAACCCAAATTTCCAAACTTATAAAAGAATTTATCGAAATCCTAGGCGTACTTTTGTTATACAAGAAGCGAATAACTATAAGGATGATTGAAGAGTCAATCATTATAAATTCTACAAATAGAGACCTAGTACATTATGATGAGGATAAGGTGGTTTAAAAGGAACTAATAGTAGATCCCTTCACCTAAATACCTATCAGTTATTATGATAACGAGTGGGAGCATCTTTCAAGTTAAAGAGCCCAACACTAGATAGAGATCTAGAAATGTATATAGATGAATTCATGTTATTAGGAATAACGTTGGATGGAAGGAAAAAGCAATTCACAAGGTTGGAATAAATGAATATATGGTATATTCACTACCCAAGCCTTTATTGCATTTAATGAGATCGTCATGAATTGTCATGGACGAAATAAACTTTAGATTATATGATATGAAGCAATAACATTGTGTTGATTGTTCATATATGATAATCACATTTATCGTTTGAGTTTCTAAAACTTGTTTTGTGCTTTGTTAAATCCAAATGGGTTGTAGAGACAATTTTGAACCCCATTAAAGTGGACTGTATTAACATAGCATTGGCCCATAATCACTTATATGAGGTGACATCTCGAAGTGACTAGATTGTGGTGCGATTGATGGCAAGTTCGACTGTCATAGGGTCATAGGGATGACCAATCGATCACATAGGCAGACTGTATGAGACACTCTGTCGGGAAGTGACCGCTTATAGAATTCTGGCAATTCTTGTCGCCTGGTCGTGGCAAGAGCTACTAGTATTCTTTTGAGTCAATTCTTTGACTAAAGACTGTTCACCTAAGGTGGCACAGTTTCAGAGTGACTTTGATTTATGCTCTACGACCTTCGTAACTGGGGTCAAATGGGCATCTTTTGGGTCATGATGAGCTGTGGCTATGCAAAGGGAATAGTGCGATAGGAATTGTCCACCCCTTGTCAGGGTTGTTTTAAATCTCAAGGCCACTCGAGGAGGAGTAAGCTGAAAATGCGTGGCCACGCTCGGAAGGTATCTATGGTAGATAATTCCGGTCAGACAGTTACTCTCCAGATCGAGGAAACCACTCTTGATATGATCAAATGCAAGTACGACCTGCAAGACACCTTGCATGAGTGGGAGATATTGTAATAGGACAAGAGAATTGGTGACGCACACTTGTCTCGGACAAGTGGGAGATTGTTGGAGTAAATGTCCTCAACAATAGTGCGATCACATAATTAAATCTCAATAATAAGAATACAAAGGGATGATGAATATTATAGTCAACTGGTCAACATAAATCGGTAACGATTGGCTCAATTGAGTTTGACGTTACTGTCGTATGACGGTGGTGATCAGTTGATCCCTTGAGGTCACACCTAAAGGACAATCCCCTAATCATGTACATTAATTAATTGTATAGTGATACAGATTAATTAATCCCTTAAAATGAACCAAGTTTAAATTGTGAGTGAGAAATATATCTTATTGTAATATGATTAAATAAGATTCATTTTGGTAATTTAATTGTTATATTACTAAGAATGCATTATGTTTATGAAACATTTGAGATAAGTTAAATTGGTCGATTATAATTACAAACTGTTGTAGATTATTTTAACCAAATATGAGAGGACCCATTTTATTTACATGTAATTATAAAATGTGACTTAAAATGTTAAGTCTAATTTATTTGTTATGAAATTGCATTTAAATTGGTTAAATGCACATTTATAAGCAAAATTACATGTTATATGTCACATGTCACACTTGTGACAAATGACAAATTGCAAAAATAAAATGGACACCCATATTACATGGGTGAACCGGTTTTGGTAGTGTACCAAGAGGGTGATTATTTTTGTGTATTATTCTAATTAGGAATTAGACATAATCATACCCAAAACTATTACCAACACTCAACCTTTTTACATTGTTAAGAACAATTGGAAGTGACAACACCCCACCCATGTGGGGTGTGGGTGACCGGTTCTTTCAAGCCAAGAGAGGGTTTGTTTTCCTCTTATTTATTCTACACACCATCTCATATTATTTAGACATGCAAAATCACTTCTTCTCTCTAACATCTCACTAAACTTAAGAAGTTTACATAATACTTAGAGTTCATATTCTCTAATAATATACTAGTGTAGTATTAAGAGTTATTAGATCTTTTTAAAGGGTTACTACATTTAATACTAGTGTAGTATTATTTTGTAGAGATTAAGGGTAGTCTTGGGTGCAACTAATTGGAGAGTTTCTACTTTGAAACTTGGAAGATCATCCTCATACTACTAGCTCAAGAACAATATTTGAAAGGAGTTCAAATATTGTGCCCATATTTTCATAATCAATGTAAGAAATGGTTCTTTCCTTTATATTTTGTTATGCATGCATAAGATTTATTTAGTTTAAGAGTAAACTAAATGTATTATGATATTAGAAGTGTCTAATATCGAGTTTAAGAAACATACAGTATAAGTAAAGGGTGAGTCGGAAAAGTCAACGAAAGTCAAAGGCGGCTCAAAAGTCAAGAAAAGTCAATGACGACTTTAAAAAGTCAAGAAAGTCCAAACCCTACTTAAAATCAAGAAATCAAAGACTACTTAAAAAAGTCAAAGTCAAAGATCGACTTTTTAAAATTTCCAAACAAGTCAAAGACGAATTAAAAGTCAAGAAAAGTCAAACTCGCCTTAAGAGATCATATCTCCTTCTGTTACTTGCTTGTTTTGGCTTGTAACCATTCGTTGGAACCGTAAGAGGTTAAGCTATCACCTCGACTTGGAATTTATGCATTCCCATATCTAAAACTCTAGTTATGACCGTTTGAAGTTGACCCTTGTTTTCGTTGGTTTCCAAACAACATTGTTTTGGAGAGGTGATCTATGTTTTTATTCATTATGCTTCATAAACTTGTTCTAATGCTTATGTATCATGTATTGACTCATTTTTATCATATTTAAACTTATATGATTCCCTATTCACATGTTTTGTGACGGTTTTTGGTATGTTCCCACTTTGAGTCGGTTTTTACAAATGATACGTTTTGAGCACTATTTTGTCTTGTGCTTTGTACTCTCATTCCCTTGGCTACCTTCCCGTTCGTAAGGCTGGAATGTCGGAACGGAGAGGTATCCTACTACTTAAATGCATGTGTTAGTGGGCATACGACGACGTTGTTGGGAGTTGAACGCATTGCGTTGATCGACCCGGCCGTCAAATGTTGTGTACTTGCGAGGTGGTGTTATTTGCATGTAGCGTACCTCTTGTTATGAGGCTTGTGCTCTTTTCTGCCTCTTTCGTGAATGTCGACCGAATTTGGGGTACTCGGCGTCTATGATTGACCGAGTCTTGGATGTGGAACGTCTTACCACATGTCGAATCGGGAAACGTCTTATCCCGAGAGTCTGGCCAGGTTTAGACTAGGACCTTATTATTATCGTCGTCTTACCGAGAGGATTAGAGTCTACATATACGAAATGGTAGCATCTGTATGAGTTTTCATTCAGGGAAACTTCTTACCCGTGATGCCTTTTAATCATACTTGTCATGTACACGGTGCTAGTGCGTTTCATTTACCGTGAGAGATGTCGTCATTGTGTCGTTGTGTTTGGATGGATGATTACATGAATGATTATATGATGGATCATTGAATGACTTGGCATGGTTTGTTTGTCGAGTCTCAATCTTATCAAACTTATACCGCTAACGGTGAGATGTAAGCCTTAGTGAGCGTATTCGGTTGCCTAAGAGTGTCTTTCCCGAGTCTTTGTATCACATGATGGATTCGGATTTTGTATTCCATATGCTCTTATCATTATTTATCGAATTGCCTATCTATTCTTTCGTATCCAACATGTTTAAGCTATATATGCATGCTCTACTTTTGTATTTCCTTCATTTCGTAAAAGGTGATATGGCTGGGCAGAACCCGGATTACTCCCCCTGTACTTAGCGTTCATGTTTTTCTGGATCGACAGGTTGCTTGCTTGGATGGCTTTTTGCTTTTTGCTTGCTATTTTGGGTTCGGGGTGGAGCTAGCGGGCGTTGTCCCTGGATGAAACACCTCTAGACGTTGTTTAGCTAGTTGCTAATTACTTTGTCTTTTGTTAACACTTTGAGAGACTACGTCTCTTGTAGTATTTTTATTTAGTTTGTAATATTTTGACACTCCTCGTATTTTTCTATCTTGCATGTATAAAGGTTTTTAAAATACCGTATTTCCGCTATATAATTCACATGCTTGTATGCTTGTATATAATTCGCGAGGGATGTCACAAGTAAGATGACCCATATTAAGCTTTTTGCATATAGAAAATGGCATTACACTAACACTAGCCCCTAGATCACAAAGGGATTTATCAATGGCTAAGCAACCTATATTACAAGGAATAGAAAAACTCCCTGGATCCTTTAGCTTAGGTGGGGATTTGGATTGCAACACAGCACTACATTCCTCAATAAATGCAACCGTCTCCTCTTTGTTAAAGGACCGCTTCCTTGTCAATATGTCCTTCATAAACTTTGCATAAGCCGGCACTTGAGTGATCAACTCAGTTAAAGGTACACTCACTTGCAAATTCTTGACTGCCTCCATAAATCTCCCAAACTATTTATCAAGCTTGGATTTATGTTGGCGGTGCGGAAAGGGAAGTGTAATGGCAATTGGCTCGACTTCCTTTGCTTTTGAAGATGAATTAGAGGACTTACTAGCCTGATCAGGGGTTGCTCGATCGAGCAATGGGGTTGCTCGATCGAGTTTGTCAAAACACAAACTTTCAGGAACTTCTCGAGCAGAATTTTTGAACTTTTCCAGGGTTGCTCGATCGAGCATAGGGGTGTTGCTCGATCGAGCAACCTCCTTTTCAGCCCATTTTTCGCTGTTTTTCGAACCTTGAAAAGCAACTTCCATTCTTTTATCGGTTTTATCCCCTTTCATTTCCGGGCCTTTGTAATGGGTCCCACTCCTCAAGGTGATAGCATTGGCTTGTTCATGTGGAGGGTGTCCTTGAGGAGGAAGATTACCCGGTTGTTTGTGTAGATTTTGAATTGCCAATTGGGCAATTTGAAGATCCACTATCTTGTTATGCGCGATCAATTGTGAGATCTGAGAATCTTGCTTTTGTTGTATCATGAGACTTTGCTGCAACATGGCTTTCAATTCCGCCATATAATTACTTGGAGGTAGTGGAGGTGGAGCTTGTTGAAAGTTTTGGCCTCCTTGATTTGAACGGTTATAGTTACCTTGAGAATTGCGATTCTAAGGAATCACATAAGAGGAACCTTGTTGCTGAGGAGGCAGTGGGGTAGGATTAAGAACATTCTGACTTCAGTAGGAGAAATTGGGATGCTCTTTCGTTCTTTTACTGTAAAAGTTAGAGTACGGTGTACCTTGCTTAAAGGATTGAAAGGCAAGCACTTGTTCAACCGTACTCATGCACTCTACTGCATTATGCCCCATAGTACCACATCTTTCACAGGTTGGCTCTTGTTGAACCATGGCATGAACCGTTTGTTTATTTTCCAGAGATTTGGAAGTTTGTAATTCGGCAATTTTAGCAGTTAATAATGCCTCCAACTGAGATGCAACGGCATTGTCTGAACCTCCTATCCTCGCATTACCCCTGGGATTTCCATACTCAGCCGTGTGAGTAGTCATCTCATCAATTAACTTCCAAGCATTAGCATCAATAGTGGTATTTTGAAATCTTCCATTAGCAGCAGAATCTAGCAATGTTCTCTGATCATCATATAACCCATTGTAAAACTGGTTTCATAGGAACCAAGTATCAAAACCATGATGTGGAACAGACTTGACAAGCTTTTTGAAGCGAACCCAGGCCTCATTGAAGTTTTCAGTTGGACTTTGTTTGAAACTTGTTATTTGATTTCGAATGGTATTGGTTTTCTGTGACGGAAAGTATCTTTTATAGAATGCAAGAGCCAAAGAATTCCAATCGGTGATGTCAAGCGCATCCATATCTAACTCACTCAACCAATCTTCTGCCCTGTCTCGTAGTGAAAAGGGAAACAACACCAACTTGATCTGATCTTGCGTCACCCCACCCGTTAAAGGAATAGAGCAATAATAGTTAGTGAATTTCTCCATATGCTTAGCACGATCCTCAGTAGGGCTTCCTCCAAACATGTTTTGCTCCACCAAAGAGATATAAGATGGACGAATCTCAAAAGTGCTATTACCCTTAGTAGGGAGTTTAAATCCCTTGGGAATAGATGCAACGGTAGGCTCCGAATGGCTGGCTAGAGTAGCCATGGTTGTAATGGGTGCAGAAATATGTGTATCCTCTTCCTAGGATGGTTTTTCTACGACGAATTCGGCGTAAAGTGTGTCAAGCGTACTGAAGTCTACCGCTTCTTGAATTTCCTTCCAAAAGTTTCGTCTAGCTCGGAGAGTCTTCTCTGGTTCAGAATCGTATGGTACGAGATCGGACCTAGAACACCTGGGCATAAACGAAAACTAAAGAAAAGAATGAGAACTGTCTCAAGGAACATAGGTTCCCTGAGACGAAAAAGACAAACTAAGTAGAAACAAACAGAAAAATGTTGCCTCCCCGACAACGGCGCCAAATTTGATAAGGTTAAAGTCGCGTCACCTTAATCAAAGTAAACCTAAATCACTACTAACTAATAGTAAGCGGTAAGTAAGGTATCGTATCCACAGGGAGGCGGTAGTATTCTAATCTGTTAAACTAGGTTTGTCTCTATAGTAACAATTTATGAGTTTTGATTTGTATTTCTAAACTAATAGCAAACAATAACAATAAAAAGTAGACAATAACAATAAAAAGATCTAAAACAATAAGATTAAAAGTCTAGGGTCTCAGGTTCACTAGGATTATTGTTCAGGGGTAAGGATGTAATCAACTATCATGCAATGAAGTTATCTAAGGTCATAAGATCGGTCGATTTAATTATGCCCTTTAGATCTACAATCTAACATGCGATCGCTATCATTAAACGAGTTCTATTAATTATCGTAGCCTATCTTAGTCTTAACCCGGTCGGTGTCAATCCTAATTCGCGAGACTAGTTAATTAATCCTGGCCAGTAATAAAACAACAAGAATTAAAACGATAATCAAACGATAACCATGCAATTGCAATTCAATTAATTAGTCTACCCCTTCTAACAATCCTAGATCCCCCTTTCAACCCTAGAGAGAAAATTAGCTACTCATAACAATATTAATAACATCGACAATAAATAAAGTAAACATGATTAACAACAATGAAAGGATGAACAAAGAATAATTAAAGAACTAGAAGGTAATTAACTGAATAACAAAGAAGATTAAAGAATACCGATTACAAGCTTGAACTAAAGACAATCGTTTTGATGAATAAAATCCAGAGGCAAAGCAAAGAAAACTTGAGTTTCTAATATTAAAGCATACCTAATTGTGAAAGACGAGCTTTCCATTTATAATACAAATCTAATTAATTAGGTTAAACTAGTTTAGGAAAATACGAAAACTGTCAAAAAACTAGGTTGCTCGATCGAGCAAAGTGAATCTGCTCGATCGAGCAGCCATCACCACGACTCGATCGAGCAAGGGCTTCTGCTCGGTCCAGCATCCCTTCTTTTGCCTTGTTTCTTCGATTTTCTTCATTTCTTCTCTTTCGTTCTCGATTTCCGTGCCTAACCTTCTACGATCCGACTCCGCCATGCTCCATATCTACTCAAAAAGCTCCAAATGCATTCAATCTGCATTAAAACATTATAGAAGCGGCAGAATCGATATTCTAGCTAAAATAGCATAGAAATAAGCAAGGAAAGACGGTAAATCGAGTTATATGTAACTAAGGGAAGCATAAAGTATGTATATAAAATTGATCATCAGTTATCAACTTGTGTTAAGCTGTGGTTGATAGATTAGAACTTGTTGACATCTTTTGTTCAGTTTTGTGCTTGTTTGTGAACTGTATTTGTTGTTTTGTTAAGTCTAAGTCTCCTATCCTGTGATTATCTGTGGATTTGAGGTTTAAACTTGTTAAAATAACTAGTTGTCTTCCTGTGTTGAGCTGTGGGAGTCAATCAAGTAGTTATATCCCTGTTTATTTCATCTTTGGTTCACTCTTTCTCAAACAAGGTTCATTTTTCTACCAGTCTGAGTGTTCATTTTCAGATAAAATAGCAAATCACCTCCTAAATTCTTGAAACTATAAACAACCCTTTATAACATCTCTAAGATCAATCCCTCAAAGTTTCAGAATTTGTTAAAGTCATTTAGTATTTTTAAGGACAGTTTGAACACAAGGTTGCATTCCTGCAATACCTGTGTGTTTACACTCCATAAATGCCCCTTAGAATTTTAATCCTGGCTTTATAATACCATCTTACTTTTCTCTCAAATATAATCCTATATGTATCACAGTATTAGAACCTAAAATGTGAAATTTTAAAATATGTATTTCTATTTTCTTGGAATTCATCGGAATTGTTGTAGAAATTGCTCGCATAAAAGTTCACCAAGGACAACAATAGATATATAATTATATTTCTTCGTTATATTTATTGAATGCCTATTGGTTCTAAAAACTTTATTTGCATAACTCACATGTCCTTATGTCCTTTCTAATAGTTAAAATATATTAACTAGGTCTTTCGCTATAAATTATGTTTTTTTGCATAGAAATGTCGATTCATAAAAATAACAGTTGGAAAATTATGAAGGTAAATGGGTATAAAGTATAAAAGAGCTTAAGAGAGTAATTACTCTCTCCTTATTTCATTAATGTGAGACACTCACAAGATTAAACCATAATAAGGAGCTAAGTCTGGACGTTATAAGTCCAATTATGTATATGTACAAAATTTAAACTTTTATCGGACACTTATTTAATTTCATAGAAAAAAAACGTTGAGAAAACAATGTATAATTGTGTATATCGCTCCATATTATCACAAGGAGCCAAGTATTTAGCAAATGACACAAATAATTAGAAAAACAAAATCACGAGAAAAATAGGTACAAAATTAAAATTATAATGGGTGAATTATATGAGTCATTAAGTAACATTAAGTTATACCTCGTATGTAAATTGATTATAAGTTGTTTGATGGTGTTGGCGAATTACCGGATTCAGTAATAAAATATAATAACTATCCACTAATTTAGTAATTACATGTTTAAATTACCTTACATTTCTCTTCTCACAAGTATGTTATGCAATAAGAATAGAATAAGATGTCCTTTCTTTAATTTTTTACTAGATAAAATTAGGCCAAGTATTTTCAAACGCTCCAAAACAACAATATATATATATATATATATATATATATAATATATATATATATATATATATATATATATATATATATATATATATATATATATATATATATAGGGTCAGGATCCGGTGAGAACCACTAACATAATGAGAACCATGAGAACTCTTACTAAATCTCCACCAAATCTTGTTTCGAAAGTTCTGATGGATCATTTACAATTAGTTTAGTTTATTCAATCGAAATATTTGCAGTAAGTAAACAAAATTTATTGATTATATTAAAAAATATGTACTTAATGTACATAAATTCAATTAGACAAACTAAAACTACTCTAAATGCATGAAAACGAGCACTAGGTGCATGGAAATTGTTACATGCATGAAAATAATTACTAGGTGCATGAAAATAACTAGCTCTAGATGCATGAAAACGAGTACTAGGTGCATGAAAATTGTTAGATACATGAAAATGAGTACTAGATGCATTAAAAATAGTAAAATCTATTTCGACTCGATTTCCGTCAGTAGCTTATTAATTTTCTGCCAAGAAATATGTTATCTAGCCATAATATTCTATGTCGAATCCAAATATTTCGTTAGTTTTAAAAAATAAATTTTGTAAGGCGAAGTTCTCACGGTTCTCATTATCTTGGTGGTTCTCACCGCATCTCAATTCTATATATATATATATATATATATAGAGATATATATATATATCTATATATATATATATATGTATAAGTTTATGTGATTTTTGCCTTTTTATGAGGCTAACTTTAGTCATTAAGAGTGTAATTTCAACCATTATTTTTGTAACTTTAAACTAAAATGTGATTTCGCCTTTATAATTTTGAATTTATATAATTTTAAAACAAATTTATGTGATTTTAGTTTTTTTTTATGAGTACTTCAATTCTTAATTGCGTAACTTTAAGTTAAAATATGATTTAATTTTAACATTTTTATAAGTGTAACTTTAACCTTTAGTGAAACTTTATTTATTAATTGTGTAACTTTAGTCAATTATAGTGTAACTTTATACTAAAGTGAGATTTAATATATTAATTTGAATTTTTTAAGACATGTTTAGGTAACTTTAGTCTTTTCTAGTGTAATTTCAGTCCATACTAATGTAACTTTAGTTATTAATAGCGTAACTTTAGTCCTTAATAGGGTAACTTTAGTCCATAACTGTGCAACTTTAATACATAATTGTGCAACTTTAGTACATAACTGTGCAACTTTAGTACATAACTGTGCAACTTTAGTACATAACTGTGCAACTTTAGTACATAATGATGTAACTTTAGTACATAATTGTGCAACTTTAGTACATAATTGTGCAACTTTAGTACATAATGATGTAACTTTAGTACATAATTGTGCAACTTTAGTACATAATTGTGCAACTTTAGTACATAATGATGTAACTTTAGTACATAATTGTGCAACTTTAGTACATAATGATGTAACTTTAGTATATAATTGTGCAACTTTAGTACATAATTGTGCAACTTTAGTACATAATGATGTAACTTTAGATCTAGAAAAAAATATATATAAAAAAATGAGATCTTACGTAAAAATAAAAAACATGAAAAACAAAAAACAAGATCTGAAATGGTGATGGTTGTTTTTCTAACCCTTGTTTTTTAAATGATGTAACTTTAGTCCATAATTGTGTAACCTTAGTACATAATTGTGTAATTTTAGTCCATAACTGTGTAAATTTAGATCTAAAAATAATCAATAACCCACCAAGAAAAAAAATGAGAACAAAAAAAATAAAAAACGAGAGAAAAATAAAATAGAAAATCATAAGAAATTCAAAAAAATGAAAAACGAAAAAAAAAAAAAGAAGTGAATCTGAAAATAAATAAATTAGATCTAGAAACAAAAAATACATAATGAAAAACGAGATCTAAAATAAAACTAGGGGAATAAATCTGAAAAATAGAAAAACAACATATATAAAAATAATGAGATCTAAAATAAAATAGAAAACATAATAAATCTGAAAAATAAAAAACAAGATTTGAAATGATAGTGGTTGTATTTTTTAACCTTTTTACCTTTTTTCAGATCTAAAAAAATATTCAAAAAATGGCTAAAATATGATGGTATAAATCTGAAAAAAAAAAAACAAAAAAAAAATGAGAAGAAAAGTTCCTCCACCCGCCTCCAACCCTCCGACCACCATCCCCACGTGCTTACCCTCCACAACCAACACCAATAGCCCAAATATTTCAGATCTGAGAAAAAAATTGAGAAAAATTGAAAGTTGTTAGTGGTGTTTGGAGGAGTGGAGGGCGGCGGCATGGGAGCGGGGAGGAGGGAGCCGAGAAGAGCAGAGGAGCGACGAGCGGCAGGGGAACGGCGGCAGTGCAGGGGAGCGACGGGCGGCGGACGGCGGTGGAGGGGTGGGCTAGGTGGTTCTCGGGTTTTGTGAGTAAGGGAAAGGAGGTGGTTAATTTTTTGGGTGGAGAGGTGAAGGTGGGTGGAGGCGGCGGCGGTGAAGGGTGAAGGTGGAGGTGTAGGGTGGGTGGAGGTGGCGGTGTAGGGTGGGTGGAGGTGGCGGTGTAGGGTGAAGGTGGGTTGGGTTTTTCTTTTGGTTTTTTTTTAGAGAATAATAGAGAGAGAAAGGAGGTAGAAAGAGAATGGGTGATGTGAAAATGAATGAAATAGAGTGAAAAATGGCTTTTATATTAGGGTTTGAAGGGTGGATTGTGTGTGACTCACAATCTTTGCCACTCATTTTGTTTCAATCTCAGCCCTTTATATTATCCTCTTAAACCAAGGGCTTGCATTGGATGAGGACTCAAGGACTCAAATATAAGGAGGAGACTCATTTGAACCCACCTCCATATATATATATATATATATATATATATAGAATTGGGATCTCGTACGAACTTGAAGTTCAATGTGAACTTACGAACTAAATACAGACATGCAAATTTAAGTCATCCATTTTCATTTACAAACCCACACCCTGACATTCTCTCACCCCCATACTCTTTAATCCACACAAACCCAAATCCCACCACTAACTTCTTCTCTGACCTTGTAACGTCGGTACCGGAACTCCGGTATCCACCATCAACATCAACTCCGACTAATTCTCACCTTCTTCTCGTGTTATTTATTTTTAAATCTAATAATTAATAAACAAAATGAAATTAAAACAATCACATTAATGGTATCAAAATCTCGTGTCATTTTTTGTAGATTTTGCGGTAATAATTGCTGAAAATCATTTATTGTTGAAAATCACATGTTGGTTTAGTTTCGTGTATCGAGGAGGGTGATTTTCACTATCATTTTCTTGGTGATTTTCACTATCACTATCACATTGACGATAAAAAATTGCTGACTTGAATTTGGAGGTTGATTTGAGTGGTTATTCTGGTGAGAGTACTCTGCGCCGACATCATCAGGTGGTCGATATAGGGGGTAATGGTTATATTGAGGCCAATTAAGTGGGGAGCTAGTTAAATAGTCGACCCGTTTTAAATGAAAAGTTGCGTTTATCCCAAATATCCAATGTTATATTAAAACACTTATTTAGACAGGTATCGACTCCAGATAGTAATAATTGGGTACTTCAAATGTACAATGGGGCGGGGTAAAATTACTATTTTATACTAAGTAATGGCGATCATTTTATAAAAGTAGTCATTTTATAATAACAAATAAAGATCAAATTCTGACTAAAATGATCCTTATTCATCGTAAAGTTGACCACCTTTTAAGGGTAGTCGTCACTTCTCTGACATGCTAGACACACTTCTGTACCTAGCTAGATACACGCCTTTAAATTGATAGATACACTCATTTACCTGGTTAGGTACACATCTATGACAAGCTAGATACACTCCTTTAAATTGGTATATACATTTATGCCTTTAAATTGCTAGATACACTCTTTTACCTTGCTAGATACACATCCATGACAAGCTAGATACACATCCATGACAAGCTAGATACACACCATTAAATTGCTAGATACATGCATTTAAATTGCTAGATACACTCATTTACCTTGCTAAATACATATGTATGACAAGCTAGATACATGCCTTTAACTTGCTAGATACACTCATTTACATTGCTAGATACACTCATTTACATTGCTAGATACATATCTGTTGGAGCTAGTGTCCTCCACAGTTAGTGTGATAACGTGTATAAATCTCTTACAGGTTCACAGGGTATACTTAGTATTCTTATCAGTTGATTAACATTTATCGATAACGGTTGACTTGCTAGAAGTTTGACGTTATTGTCATTTTAAATGACGGTGATCAACTGGTCCCTAAAAGTCACACCTAAAGGATGTGTTTGAGAGATATGATTATATGAAAATATAATCATATTGATGCCTTATATGACTAAAAGGTTAGTCGATGAATATGACTAAAAGGTTAGTCAATGTAATGATGATACGATTATTTAATACGATTAAATAATACTAGCTGAGATGAATTAAATGTTAATTCGTAATTGAATATAAACTGTTATATCTAATTAATGTATATAATGTAATTATTTAATACGATTAAATAATGTAAGCTTAAATGAATTAATTGTTAATTCGTAATTAAATATAAAATGTTATATTTAATTAGCAAATTATTAATATACGATGTGTAACAACCCGAAAAGTACCCTATTTTTCTAGTGAAAATATTTTACGAATACTTTTGAGCCTGTTTAAGTTTTAAAGTGGAATTTATTGTTTCGAGTCGTATTTTGAAATTCCGAGTTCGTATTTGGAATTTCTGAGAGATTTCATGAAAAGACCGTTTTTAGTCATCTTTGACTTTTCTTGACTTTAAGTCGTCTTTGACTTTTTCTTGACTTTTTAAAGTCGTCATTGACTTTTCTTGACTTTTAAGTCGTCCTAAACTTTTCTTGACTTTTAAGTCATTTTTGACTTTTCTCGACTTTTAAGTCGACTTTGACTTTCGTTGACTTTTCCCGACTCGCCTCGTAATTTTAAAGACCGAAATTTTATTTTGAAAAATAATAAATTTATTTTATTTTTATTAAGATTTATTTGAATTTATGATAATTTAATATAATTATTTTGAATTTATTCGGAATTAAAGAATAACTTTTATGATTTAACCCCAAACGTCATTTAACTATTTCCGAGTCAACTTAAGTCCCGAAACAAACCCGGAACCCGACTCTTGCATGAGTCACACGCCCCATGTCACCTATTTTCCACTCATGTTAGATCTTTTAATTAATATGATTAAACTAATAATAATATCTAAGATATTTGTAACTTTATCGGTCTGTCAACTTAAATTCCGCAATCGCTTAAAAACAGACCCGATTTCTCTTTGTTTCTCACGTCTCTTCCACCTCTCTTAAGCCTTGATATTTTCATTTCTTTTGATTATAATAACATAATATCTTGATAATTGATTTAATTAACTTAATATTTAATCAATTACCGTAATATATTTATTTAAACCGAGTCAATTCCGTAAAAACAATTTCAAAACCCGACTCATCATTTTTCTCTATATTACACGGCTCACTCAACTCATTACCCACCAACAACTTTTCATTTTACAACAAATCAACTTAAGATCAAATTAATCGTTCTTCATCGTTCTTGAACGTTCTTCGTCGTTCTTCATTCGTTCTTCGTCGTTCTTGAGCAAAATCCTCATAAAACCTTCATTTCTTAATTAACTCCGTCCTAACTTATATTTCTAGAATCTCCTCTTCGCTCTCCATCTTCAAGTACGGTTTAATTTCAAATCCGACAAAATCGTTTTCAACATTTAATTATGGAAAATCAAGTTTAAGTTCTAATAATGTTTTTCTTGTCATTTCTTATAGGGGAAGATGTTGAAGACGAGTTTGGTGACTCGTATATTTTAGGAGAAGACTAGAAGACGGGTTTCTTAGTTCTTCGTTCTTATATTTTGGTGCTACTTGATTTTGTGCTAGCTAAGGTAACGATTCCGAGTTACTCGACGAATCAATGTTACATACTTTAGTTGTTGTTTATGATTTACGGTTTTTAATTAGTAACATGATAAGTAATCGTTTTTATCATGTTGTATGAATTTATAATCATGTTAGTGTTCTTGACATATTTTTATGATTTCTTCATAATCATGATTTTAATATGCATGATGGTTGAATTGGATGTTAAAAATGGATGTTGTTAATTACAATGATGTTAGAATTAATTTGGGGTGGTGGTTGTTGTGGCCGTGTGATGTGGCCGTGGAAGGTGGCTGGAAACCGGACCCAAACCAGCTGGTTCAGGCCGGTTCAGGCCCGGTCCAGACCGGTCTGGGTTGGTCCATGGTGGGTCCGGGTTTTTGTCTTTGAGTTGTGTCGATGTTTGATTGTTTTGTTGTTGTTTTGACGGGTTTTAATTATGTTAAGCATGCGGGGAAATATTAAGAAACGGTTTTTAGTAAAGTTGTAAAAACAGCCAAAACAGCCCAACCAGGCCCGTGGGCCCAGTCCAGGCCCATGTTAGGTCCGGCCCAAATCAGCCCGTGGGTCCCACTTTGGGACTTGTGACGGTTTTTGAGTTAAATGTTAATTTATCGTGTTTTTGTAATATTTAGCAAGTGGGAAATTTTAATAAGTAAATTATTTAATTAAAAGTGTTTTCCATAAAA
>JAIUZE010020686.1:0-15643 GCA_022085475.1 Heliosperma pusillum
AAACACCGCCTCAATGAGCTCCCCTTGTTCTCCACGTCCCCGCTCTTTGTTGCTGTTTTTAATTCTTCTCTTTGTACCTCCTTAGGCTTGCTTTGTGGTGGTTTAGAATAAGGGCTAGAGGTTTCATTTGCACTTGAACTTGCTCCTTTTCAATAGGCATAAGACCTCCTTTCCTTATCTTGTTTCTCGAATTTGATGGCTAAACTACATACATCATAAAATCCTTCATAATTCTGGATTTCAACCTTTGTTGAAATTGTAGGTGTTAAGCCTTTGATGAATCTCGTCACCCTAAACTCTTCTTTCTCATAAAGATCACAAAGAATCGACATCCTCTCAAATTCCTTGATATAATCAGTCACGGATAGACTTTCTTGTGATAAAGATTGTAGCTTTAAGTAGTTCTCTTGTTCGTAATCTCTTGGCATGAATCGCTTCTTTAAGTGCTTCTTCAATTTTTCCCAAGACTCAATCTTAGGTTTTCCAGCCTTCTTTCTTTGCTTCTTTAAGTTTTCATACCATAAGGAAGCATACTTGGCAATTTTAAGAGTGGTTATCTTGAATTGTTTCTTGTCATCGTAGTCCTTGTATTCGAACATACGTTCGGTTTGTCGTAACCAATCCACGAACTTTTCCAGGTCCATGTTACCGTTGAATTCTGGAATATCAAGTTTCAATCCACGTGGCTATCTTTGTCTCTTGTTTTGTTTCTTGATCGTGTTTCTTCAGCTTCCACATCACTATTGTTGTCCACGTCCTCTTTCTTCTTGTCTAGCTTGATAGCTAGGTTTCTAATCACGTAGGTCAGTTTAGATATTTCGCCCCTTAGCACATGATGGCCTTCTTGCCAAGTTTTTGGATCTTCCTCTCCATTACTCATGAATGTAGAACTCCCAAGAAAAATATACTAAGAAGTATATTTAAAGCTAGCTCTCGTGCCAAATTAATGTAAAACTCACTCGTTTATTTAGTTTGAAGAGTTCGGGGAACCGTTCGTTTGTTTTTAATAAAGTTGCAGCGGAAATTTACGTGTTTTGTGGTTTTTGTAAGAGTATAAATGAAAATATAAAGGGTATGACGTGCTCTAACTCTCCTCCCTCGCAAGGAACTCGAACTAGCCACGAATATTACTCAACCTCGCAAGGATGAGTAAGGATTAACTCACTCTCGCAAGAACGAATTAATTTGATCTTTATAACTCGCAAGCTATGAAGAACACAGAAGTAATCTTGTATTAACCTCTCAAATTATATGAATAATTCTTATTACATAGCTTGGTATTTATACTACTAGTACTTACCTTAAAATTGCTAGATAGAAATTAGGAAATACTGTGAACAGTACCTTATTAGTAGATAAGAATATCACACTACTTTATTCAAATTTGAAAACTAGAAACTAAGAAAAATAAGAACATCACACAACTCAACTTAGCTGCTACACAAGTCGTGTAGGATAGCCCTATCACATGGTTTTGGTCCCCTTGGAAACCGTGTTACACAAGCTGTGTAAGACAACTCAGTACACGGTTTTGCCACCTTGGAAACCCGTACCCACTTGTGCTTTATCCATGTTCAAACTCCAAGCCATCTTCACTCTTCCATGTTATCATATTTACTAAGCTTGATCCCATTTTGAAACTCTTGGAAATGTGAGATACATTTCGAGTGATTAAGACTTTGTTTTCATTGTCTTCTAATGCTCCCGCATCATCATGACTTAAGAGTTTTAAGAAACTGAATTGAGGTAGTTGCAAGGGAATTGCATGGTCTATAGGATAGTGACCTATGTGGAGAAAATGGGGATGGTATCCTAGCTTGTGACAACATCTCAGCAAAGAAGGCAAAGATTCAAGTTGTGAAACCCAAGTTCAAGTTTCCACATGAATTTCATAGCCAAGAAACCTCTTCCAACAAGTCATCTACGAAGAAAGATTTGGAACATGGGTTGAAACATATTGACATGATGGTAAAAGGGCTACTTAAAACTCAAAATTACATGATAACACAACTGCATGAAAATTTCAAAGAGAGTAATGATGTCATCGAAAGGCTTGAGGCCAAGCTTGATTCTAGCTCCTCACAAAGTCTTTCTTGCCAAAAGCTCACAAAATTTGTCCAATTTTTTAATGAAGGTGAGACCATTTCATCACCCAAATTGAAGGATCCAAGTAGTTTCTCTATCTCATGTACTATTGGCTCGTACTTTATCAAAAGTGCACTTTGTCACCTTGGTGCTAGTAATAGTGCCATGTCATTTGACACATATCTCGAGGCCCCCACAAATGCCTTGAAGCAAACAAGTTCCACTCTACAATTGGAGGATGGCTCTTCAAAACGACCGGTAGGAATTGTGGAAGATGTACCCTTTCGGGTCGGTAATTTCATAATTCTGGTTGACTTTTACGTCATATTCTCAACTGAAGGATTCAACTCATCTATCATCTTGGAAAGGCCATTTTTGCATTCTGCATGAGTTACCATTAACGTTAAAGAGGGAACAATGACTTTAAAGGTGGGAGATTCAAAACTCATTTATAACAAAAGCATTGATAGTACCACTTCTAAAGCATGTCAATCTGCACTACTCGAGCTATCCAACCCAACAAAGGTTCCCCCCACAGCTCCACTTTTATTAATTAACATTGTTATGGTGGATAAGAGTAGTCTTGTTGAAGGAACTAAGATGAGAAAAGGAAATACATTAGAGAAACCAACCCAACACGAGCAAACTAAAGGCTCGGACTCGAGGGAACTCCATTCGAAAGGAGTTAAAGGAGATGATCAAAGTCTAGCATGATTTTAAAATGCGCTTCTCGAGAGGCAACCCGTGTTTTTGCGATTTCTAGACATTATTTTAAAGAGTATTTACACATTTTTAATAATTTGGTTTTGATGTAGTAGATAGAATATTTATTTACTTGGTATTTTTGTCATTTTAGCTAGAAATAAATTTTTGTTTGTCGAAATTATGAAATGAAAACCGCAGGTTGAGAAAAAGAGTTGAATGGAAACAAATTTTTAGCAAATGACGCGAACCCTGTCGTGTTTGACAAGCCCGATAGGGGACGTAACAAAAAAGGAAAAACACGAGTTCACGAAACAGAAGTCAAACGCATAACTGGTCAACCCTGATCGGGGATGCCAAGCCCGATCGAGGACGTAGCGGGCTGGAAACTCTGCTTATAGCTGAGAACCCGTCAAATGCTATATGTTCTTCATCACTTTTTCGCGATTTTCTTCCTCTCTTCATTCATTTTTCTACTCTTTTTTCTCATAGAACTCACTTAATCTGGAAATTTATTCATCAATCGTCATCATTGTGTGCTTCTAATCCCTTCCAAGTAAGTAACATGTGTTTAAAAGCTTTAATTTACTCTTTTTTTATTGATTTTTCAGATTTTATCAAACCTTAACTCAAATTTGGGGGTTTTTGATTTTGTAATTTTTCTAGTATGTTTGATGCATTTGTATGAAACTATACTTATCTAAGAGTAAAACAAAGCTAACTAGTGATGATTTGGAAGTGATTAGGATGTTATTTACCCAACAATTGAACATTTGAGCTTGAATTTTTTCAAAAAAATAACACCAAAGAAGAGCAACAAACCACCAACTAAGAGAGCTAGGACTTCGGAAAAAGGGGAAGGGAGTCGTGCTCATGACATGGATGTGGAAATGCAAGAGGAGATCGCGAACAATAGAATGCATGATCCTTCATTCCCAATGTAATTTTTGCATCCCAAAATCAATGGGAAACTTGGCAACTTCTCTGTTGCAAAGGTATGAGACCAACCATATTTTTGTATGCCGATTCTTTACGCCAAATGGGTCTTTACCAATATTGTAAAGCTTTGTTTAGGGGTCTAGACATGAACTATGCATTCAAGATGAACTTCAAAACTTACCCGCAATTAACGTTGGAATTCTTAAGTTCTTTTAAGTTTCATAGGAAAAAGCAAGAAGGGTTTATTATGAATGTTAGTTTCCGGTTGTGCAATGAAAGTTTTAACCTCTCCTTAGAGGATTTGGCGGAATTTTTGGTCTTTCTCATCAAGGTTTATTTACCGTGTCCCCCTCACATTTTGACCCATCTATTACTTGTAGTAGTTTTTCTACTTACCGTGTGACTAATTGGAGCCATGTGCCGCACCATCACATTCATCACCCCGCCATTAGAATCTGGAAAAGATTTATGGGGTGGACTTTCTTGCGCCGGCCTGAGCCACACCTTCTTAGAAGACTAGAAGTAGAGATTTTGGGGGAATTTATGAATGTTAACGAGGATCAACCTTGGAAAATGAGCATCCCATATTTCTTTGTTGTCCAGCTTACTAAAGTTTCTAATGATAAGGCTGGTATTATTGTGATGGGTGGACTTGTCACTCGTATTGCTCAGCATCTTTGTCACTTCAACCAAGCGACCACCACCGTTAGGTCCTTGTCCCCTCATACTGGTGAGTCGGGACATGGGCTTGACTATAATTACTTCTTGCAGCTTAATTGGTTTTGCTCTTCTCACCCCCACGCGATTTGGAGGATCGCAGATCGTGATTCCCTCCGTTTGACCGAGGAGGAGGATCAAAACCCCTTGCTTAGACCTCGACGTCCACGTAGGGAAGGTGAACCCATATGGCCTAGACCATCATTTCTTCTCCTTGTTGCGGAAGAGACCCCATATGACCAACCGATTCAGACTCACACCTACCACATTGGGGTAGGAACTTAATCTAGCATTGTAACACCCTCATACACCAAAGTGCCTTACAAGACCCCCTTAGCACATGACAGTGCTACCATCTTGGTTGCCCGAGTTAGTATATATGAACTCAAGCGATAAAGGAAACATACTTTATTAATAATTATTTAAATGTCAAATATATAATCCAAACAAAAAGCATACCGTCTGACCAATTAATCACAACTCAACAAACGATAATGTACTATAAATAACTTGTAAATGCAAGACTTCATAACGGCTAAGCGGAAGCTAGACACGACATGGTGATCATATCCTCATCCCAACGCAACGCTATAAATTACCTGCGATCACCTGCTCACCATCCCCCAATGGATCACATCAGTTTTGTAAAACAGCAAAGGGGTCAGTATTCACATATACCGACCAAAGTACAAGATAAGCACAAGAGAAAGATAAACAATAGGGCCACCGCAGCGGACACCTCAGTAGACTCAGATTACAAGCCTGCTCTACAAAACCACATATTGACCCTGGCATGGACCGCAGCCTTAGGCGTCGACAGCCCCCCTCACCACAGCGAGAGAACCCGGATCATTAATGTGCACATCCCCCACGTGGCGGGATAACCACGGGGGCGAACTCGGGGTGTGATCCGTCTCCTAATGGAATCACCAAACACAGTAACCAAAAAACCATCATCAACGACCCTAAACCCGAACTCTATCAACACCATCATCAATCACATAACAAGAATCGTAACATCTTATCACATCAATTATTAATGCAGCACTGAGTAGGGAAACCCTACCTTATTGAAAATCCGCAAATAGCACAAGTAATCAGAAGCGTTCTTCTATGAAGTCCCCTCCTAAACAATCAACAATCACATAATCAACACAAAGTTCATTCCCTTTCCCCCAATTTAATTAGGGTTACTACAATAATCACAAATAAATCATAAACAGGCATACTTAAGAAGGTAATCAATCAAGGCAATGAAAACAATCGAATCCAGCACGAGATGATCAAAGGCTCCTTGAGGAATTAGAGAGAATTAGGAAACTAGGGTTTGTAATCATGAAAGCATAAAACTGATTATGAACTAATTCCTCATAATAACACTTTAATCATTAGCCGATCGAACCCCGAAAACCGTCGTACTCGGTCGAGTACAATATGTACTCAGCCGAGTACGACTCACTCGGTCAAGTGTCGATGTCACTCATCCGAGTATGCGAGATCAGAACCACCCAAAAGACACCAGACAATTTTACTCGGTCGGGTAGCCTATACTCGGCCGAGTACACTATTTACTCCGTCGAGTAAGCCCTACTCGGCCGAGCCCCCAACACATAGAAATACGGAGTATTACAGTCTTCCCTCCTTAAGAACGAACTTCGTCCTCGAAGTTCACAACTCATACTCCTACCACTCAAACTCCCCTACTTACTATCAACACAAGACACCAAACAACACAAATGTCAAAACATATGTCACAACAACACATAACAACACATATGCTAAACATATGTCACAACCAACAACAACACAACACAATGACGCAAGGACTAACTAACATATCAACTCGGAGCAAAACCAACACAAAGTTCTCATCAAACAAATAAGACTAAGAAGAAGAAAAAAAAGTCAACCAAGAATAATACATATTATTACATTCTTCCCTCCTTAAAAATGAACTTCGTCCCTAAAGTTCACACCCTCATTTCCAACAAGAGAAACCAAGCAGTCATGCGAGCACTACTACCACCACATATCAAGGGTACCCTCAAAGACCGTCACAATCCGATACAACATCATAAGCCAAAATCCCACCAATACATACATCGACAAGACATCCGAGCTAACATTGTCAAATACCACCAGCAAAATTTTCACATCCTAACGATATCACTAACCAACCCACACAAGTACTCCAACTATTAACAACCCCTACCAACACCCTTCTCTGAACAATATCGCAACGCTCACCAATCATATCAAACTCAACCTCTCAACAAAACCTAGCACCTGATCCACCATACCAAATAGTTCTATTCTTTCACATAACCCAAACCGATCATCACCAATTAACTAATACCAGAGCTCAACATCCATAACTATAAGAATACCTCGACACCATAATCATTGCCAATCCACTTAACTTACCAATCAACTAGTATTCCCTCGGAATATTCCAAAAAAACATATTCACGTCAATGAGACCACCCGCTCTCCTCAAACGCTGCTCCGCCCTCTAACCCCATTCATCATTAACTCTTACCTATTTTCTTTATTATCATCATCCCAATTTATTCACAATCGCTTAATACACCAATACCAACACTGCCAATTATATGACAACCCCCAACACCATTCGACATTACCTAAAATCCACCCAGGCATCCTTAACATGAAACATTAGATCAATCATTTACCACGATTACTCATAACACCCCTTTTGAATTCTCGCCCTATCTCAACCACATAACACTCAACCATGAGGCGCTCTCACACCATATCCCCATAAAATCCTTCAAACGACAATGAACCATTTACAACCTCCAGCACACCATAATTATATTTCTCGACCTCCTCACTCCCACCAAGTCAAAACATTCAAATTCATATACGGAACCAGCCCATCAATCAAGCCACCCGACCCAAAATGTAAAAGAACAAGGGACTCAACAATAACGACTGATAAATCTTCACCGATTAGACTCTATTTTTAAACCCACCAGACAATAGCCAACAAAACGAATACAAGAAAATATGACCTCTATACACCTGCCCAACACATAATTACCGCAAGCCCTTAAGACTCGATACTCTAACTGACTCACGGGGACTCGCATCACCACATGACCAACAAACGGGCCACCAAACGAATGACACCTATTACACAACAGAAGATTATAATAACATGATAAGATAATCTCATTGGACACGCACATACTACCAATACTTCCCTCAACACTTTGCCTCTAAGCTCTACACAAAACACTCGTATCTTAGTCTATTTAATTCATCTTCCGAGTAACAAGCTAATAATAACACATAGGCAACCTCAACAAGGAAGCTAGATTCCAATATATCCCAAACGTTACCCTCAAAGCCACGGAATTACGACACATTACTCTCCTTTTACTCACAAATCTACATTCTTGCCACCCAATACCACAAAGGTTAACCCAACATTCTTGCCACCCAACATCTTATCACATCAATTACTAATGCAATACTGAGTAGGGAAACCCTAACTTATTGAAAATCCGCAAATAGCACGTATAATCAGAAGCGTTCTTCTATGAAGTGCACTCCTAAACAATCAACAATCATATAATCAACACAAAGTTCATTCCCTTTCTCCCAATTTAATTAGGGTTACTACAATAATCACAAATAAATCATAAACATGCATACTTACCAAGGTAATCAATCAAGGCAATGAAAACAATTGAATCTGGCACGGGATGATCAAATGCTCCTTAAGGATTAGAGAGAATTTGGAAACTAGGGTTTGTAATTATGAAAGCGTAAAACTGATTATGAACTAATTCCTCATAATAACCATTTAATCATTCGTCTGATCTAACTTTGAAAACCGTCGTACTCGGTCGAGTACAATATGTACTCGGCCGAGTGCCAATGTTACTCGGCCGAGTACGCAATATCAGAACCACCCAAAAGGCACCAGCCAATTTCACTCGGTCGAGTAGCCTATACTCGGCCGAGTACACTATGTACTTGGTCGAGTAAACCCTACTCGGCCGAGCCCCTAACACATAGAAATACGGAGTATTACAACCATTGTGCATATGGTACCTCCTATGACGATGCCACGGGGTCTACTTCTCATTATCCGCCTACTCAGGGGCAGGGTCGCAGTTGGTGGCCCTTTATGTGATGACATTGATGATAGTCCCCTTGTTTATACTAGCTTGGGGGAAGCTAG
Organism: Heliosperma pusillum; assembly: GCA_022085475.1. Classification (NCBI taxonomy): domain Eukaryota; kingdom Viridiplantae; phylum Streptophyta; class Magnoliopsida; order Caryophyllales; family Caryophyllaceae; genus Heliosperma; species Heliosperma pusillum. The sequence continues at coordinate 8,657 of JAIUZE010020686.1, forward strand.
ATTGTTGGTTAGTATTTCATTTTCGGATTTGCATTTTAGTATTACTTTTGCCCTTTTCCCATTAAAATACACCTTGACTTGCCTAGTTATGTGCTTACAACCGTTTACTCGGTTTGATTGGTGTAATAATTGTTGCATATTGAGGACAATGTGTTGTTTTAGCTTGGGGGAGGGATTGCATTTAGTATTTGTATCTAGAGCATTTTAGATAGTTTTTCATTTAGTTAGTTTTTGCTTGTTCTTGCTTTCTCCATATGTTTTGCATTTAGCCTAAAAAAAGAAAAAAAAAAGATGAGAAAAAGTGGATGAAAAATTATGTTGATTTTACTTTTGGATACTTGTCACCCGTATTTCCTGTGCATATTGTCATTTCTATCTTGCACTTCCCAATTGTAGCTTTTATAAGCTAGTAATTCACATTAATTTGACGTGATTTTTCATACATGGGGATGTCTTAGACATAGTGGGTGAGGGGTGGACTTTAGACTTAGTAGGCTTGATCTTGACCTTGGCAAACTACTTAAATTGTGAGGTAGAGCCTCCAGTTATCAGTACATCTATACCTGATCCCATTTAGGTTTGAGAGTAGTTTCTTCTTTTGGTTTGCGTTACATCTAAACGCACAAGTATGGTTTTTGTTACATTTTCTATGAGTTTCGTTAACATGATTTGCATTTTTGATGCCATTCACATCACTTGCTTACATATACTACCCAATTAAAAAAAATTAACCCTTTGTAGCTACATTAAAACATTACCTACCTTTGCTGAGCTACTAACTTTCTAAGTGTGTTAGGGTGCTCTTGTATTGTTTGGATAGTCTAGAGGTATGGGCTATTGTGAGCTTTTTGAACCGGGATTGCTGACTCCTGTGTCTTGGTGAATGGTGTGCTAAAAAATGATGAAAAGAAAGGAGCTTGAAAAAATAATTGTGAAGAGAAAAAAAAAATTGGAAAAATTTGTGTTGAAAGGAGAAGAAACGAAAAAAGAATTGCTTCTATGTTTGAAAAAAAAATGAATTTTGTTGATTTGTAATTTTAATAAGTCAATATACTACTTTTGGCTTTGATTATTATGCTCGGGAATGATTCAAGGTTGGAATAAGCGTTCTTACACACTTGGTTGTTGCTAGCTTGACTTTAGCTCCACATTACCAAGTCATTTGTCCACCTTCTTACCCATTGCCCCTAACCTTCTTCTTTCTCTTCTTGGCTTCTTTTCTTGTCCTCATGATCATGTTTAGCATTGTCTTGTGATTTTGGAATACCTACCTTACTAGATTGCGCGCACATTCGCTTAAGTTGTAGATAAGAGAGTGTCACATAAATACATTTTTTTTTACCTTGATCACGTAAAATTTGAGTGTTAAGTGCACCGTGAGAGTCCATTGTCAAAAGATCATGCATAAGCCGAAAACGTCTTAGGGAAGTCACTTATGCTACACCGTTATGTAAATCTCAACCATGTTTTGCACTTTCCCTATGCTCATGTTGTTTCGGGACTTGCTTTACTAGATTGTTAAAGCTTGATGTTGAGATTTGTATGATAGTTTGACTACTTGCTTGATACCCTTGCCTTGATTATGATTGGTTGCTTGCTTGAGAACAAGTAAAGGTTTAGCTTTGGTGAATTTGATAAGTGTGAAATTTGCGCGATTTTATCCCCTCGTTTAGCTTGGTTTTACATGTTATTTCCGCTATTTATAGTAGTTTTGTGAGCTAATCCCATGTTGTAGTGGTTTTGTATACTTAGTCTTGTCTTATAGGAAATAATGCGGTTTCTGCGATTTTTCCTACCTTTTGGCACTCATCTCACACTCGGAGCTATGAGAAGCGACTCTTGGTCAAAATGATAGTAGCATGGTAGCATTGGCTTATCCCGAAGAAGGAACTTGATCAAACAAAGGCTCAAAATGAAGAGATTCCGCGTCCCCTAGCACTATCGTCTATACCGTATGGGACATGAAAGTCAAAGCCAAGAAGTCAATGAAGTTCTTAAGGACATAGAACACATCCCCTATCGGGTTTGCCATATGGGGATGTGTGACGAGATATTTTTGGAGGAATACGAAAAGGCACCTGGAAACTGACATCCCGATCGGGGAAGCCTAAGCCCGATCGGGGACGTGATGTTCTACTTGCATGTCGATTCCTTTGCTTCATCTTTATTGCTATATTGATGGGGCTTTATGATCTGACATCCTTGAGCAGCTATACAAGGAGGGCTCTAGCAACTCAATTTTCTATCATCAAACACATGATCAACATCTCTTCTTCTTTCTTACAAAATACAAAAAAAAAAAAAAAAAAGTTCGTGTAGTTGTTCTTAGTTCTATGTTCTTGTTCTTACTTCTTTTTCTTGTTTTTCTCTTGTTCTTATTTTGCTATATTGTTCTTGTAAGGAATCATTTTATCTACATTTCTCATTTCCTAAACTCCATAGTTAGACTAAAATAAAATTCTCATCTTATGATCCAACCACAATTAGTCCTTATTATTTCTGTTTTTAGTCTTCATTTTTATTATGGTTATTATCATTCTAGTTATAATCTATTCCCTACATAATCTATCATGTTAGTGGTCATGAATCTAGTAGTTGTAGTCTTAATTTTCTTGTTAATAATGCATAGGTAATTTTGTACTAGGCATGGTTTAGCATAAAAGTTTAATTGTATTCTAGTATTGTTAATTTGATTAAGACATTGCTTAAATTTATCTCTACTTCTTTGCCTAATCCTTATGACAAACTTTGATTACTGGCCATGATTCATTATTTGTATGCGTCGTCATCTATTCTAAGATCGAAAGTCGGGATAGATTGTAGGGCTGGCAATAGTAGTTTAGCGACCTACTAAGAATCGAGAGAACGCTAGAATCCGCCATATAGTCGGTAATTATCCGAGAGGAATGTAACATGTGAGACTTGGGTAATTTTAGCATTGTTAGAAACATGATTAATAATACTAGGTACAATTAGATTATATGTGAAATCTCATTCCCTAGACCCTTTTCTTTTATTTAATTTCTACCCTTTGAACTCACTTTTACCATCTTAATCAATCGTGGTAGATAAAAATCAACCATAATCTTTTGCAATATATCTCCCGTCTCCCTGTGACCAACCTCTTACTTCCCTAATGCATTCATATGTTATTAGCCTAGTCCAAGGGTACACTTATATTTGATTTGGGTACGCGATAATCCCATCACTTTTCCTCAAAGTTTGGCAAAACACAAGGAAGATAGCAAGTTACAAGTTCATGGATATTGTGAAGGATTTACAGGTAAAAATCCCTTTAACCAAATTGCTTTCCCAAGTCCCTTCTTATTCAAAAATTTTCAAAGAAATCTTCAAGAACAAGTGATCCTTCGATGAGGTACAAACTGTAGCTTTCACTGAAGCGTGTAGTGCGCTCGTACAAAATAAACCTCCACCTAAACTTAAAGATCTAGGTAGTTATGTTATCCCTTGCACTATAGACACATATTATAGATAAAGCACTTTGCGACCTAGGTGCTAGTGTAAGTGTCATGCCCCTCTCCATTTGTGAAAAGTTTAACATGGGTCTTTTAAAATGCACAAATATTACTATGCAAATGGAGGATCGTTCTCTAAAACAACCCTTAGGTGTTTTAGAAGATGTGCCCGTGAGAGTTGGTAAGTTTTTCATTCTCGTTGACATCCTCGTACTTGACATGGCCGAGGATTCTCAAATACCAATTATTTTGGGTAGACCATTTTTTGCATACCGCGGGAGTGATGATTGATGTCAAGAATGGGAAGCTGAATTTGGAGGTCGGCAATAACCGAGTAACTTTTAGCATGAATAATACCCTTATGAGCCCAATGTCGCAAGAGTCAAGTTATTTTACATAACACTGTGGATTCTTCTATCTTTTCATATATGTCTCGATTCTTACTGACGTATCCGCTGGAGGTACATGTTGGTATTTATTGTCATGCAGGTGTTAATGCTAAAAACACTAATGTTAAGAGTGTTAGGAAGGAATATTCTAGGAAGAGTCTAAAATGGATAGAAAATGTGAAGAATGCTATGAAGGAGAGCTTGGACGGTGATGAACTCGATGATAAAGGATATTCGATGAAGATGGTGGAAGTCTAGCAAGACTATAACTTGCGTTTCTCGGGCGCCACCCTTTTTATTTATGTTATTGAGACAATCTATTGCTTTTGGACAATTTAATTTGGTTTTGATGTAACAGTTAAGACAATAAGATATTTAGTTAAATCAAGAATTGTAGTTGCTTATTCTTTGCAGGTACGTACTATGGTGCTTGGATTGGACTACCATATTCTCAAGTTAGCTTGGGGGAGCCTCTGCATGGTTGTATGTCTTTTTTCCTGTATTTAATTTTGTTGAGTCGATTCTCATCCCCTTGTTGGTGATGTTTGTTCTTCTTTGTATTTTTTGCGCTTTAACCAAGTTTTACACATTAAGAGTAATAAGTCGTTCTAGCTTGGGGGAGGGATTTAGCGAGTCTAGTTTTAAATTGTTATTGTTTTCCTAAATTTGAAAAAACAAATCCAAAAAATTTGAAATAAATTGAAAATTTTCATGAATAGTTGTTTGTTGTTGTCTACCCATTTGTGTTGTGCATAATGTTTTTTCTCTTGCTTTTCCCATATTATATCTTTGATGCTAATGATTCACATTTTTGACGGGTTTTGCATACTTTGGGATGTCTTGACATAGTGGGTGAGGGACGGATTATGGACAAATTAGACTTGATCTTGACACTGGCAAATTACATAAATGGTAAGGTAGAGCCTCCAGTGATCGGTACATCTATACCCGGTCCCATCAAGGTGAGAGTAGTTCTCCTCTTGGAGTGCGTTATATCTATACGCACAAGTATGGTTTTTGTTCCACTTTCTATGAGTTTTGCTATCATGATTTGCATTTTGAAACCATTTACTAAACTTTCTTACATATATTACCCAAATAAAAATTACTCCTTTTCTAGCTACATTAAAACGTTGCCGACTTTTGTTGAGTTAGTAACTTTCTAAGTGTGTTTGGGTGCTCTTGTATTTTTGGAATACTCTTGATGTTTAATGTTATTATAAGCTTCTTGGACCGGGATTGATGATTCCCGTGTCTTGGTGAATGGTGCGTTGGAAAAAAACAAAGAAAGGAAAAAAAATGAAATGAAAAGAAAGAAGCTTGTTAAAAAATAAAAAAAATAATGTAAAAAAGATGAAAAGAAGAAAGAATTGCTTCTATGTTTGAAAAAAAATTGTTTTGGGAAGAATTTTGTTGATTTGTAATGTTAATAAGCCAATGTGCTGCTTTTGGCTTTGATTATCGTGTTTGGAAATGATTTGAGGTTGGAATGAGCATTCTTACACATTTGGTTGTTGCTAGCTTGAGATTAGCTCCACATAAGCAAAATCATTTGTCCACCTTCTTACCCATTATCCCTAAGCCTTCTTCTTTGTCTTCTTGGCTTCTTTTCTTATGCCTATGATCATGTTTATCATTATCTTGTGAAATTGGAATGTCGACCATACTAGATTGCAGGCGCATTCTTTTGAGTTGTAGATAGATGAGTGTCATTCACATGCAACATGCCAAGTTCACATATTTTGAGTGAATGAGGGTCCCGTGAGAGTCCATTGTTATATAAGATCATGCACAAGTCGAAATGTCCATGTTAAGTCCCTTATGCTACGTCGTCGTGAAAAATCTCATCCATGTATTGCATTTTCCTTATGCCCATGTTGTTCCGGGATATGTTTCATTGTGATTTCTAAGCTACTTTATGGGATTTGCATTTGGATGGGATGATTGTTGCTCGTCACCCTTGTCCTCTTCATGTATGATCTTGTGTGCTTACTTGAGGACAAGTAAGGGTTTAGCTTTGTGGAATTTGATGTCCCCAATATTATTTATATACTTTTATCCCTCATATTAGCTTGTATTTACATGTTATTATTCACTATTTATAGTTGTTTTAAGGGCTAATTACCTCTTTGGAAGTACTCTTGTGTTTTAATGTGATTTGTAGGATATTGAGCGATTTTGGGTCGTTTCTACGTCAAATCCTTACATTTGGATGAATACCGAGCAAGAAGAAGCTAATATTGACGTATACAAGAGCTTAAGATGGTGTGCTATGAAGATTTACAAGTCCTAAGTCAAACGAAACAATTTCAAGTATTTACGAGCAAGATTGAGCAAGTTACGATGGCTTTACTATGATTGCTCGATAACCGTTTCCAACCCCTATTGCCAACCCCTATCCCTTGGGGACACGATCAAAGCTTATTAGGAAATGGAAATAAGGTAAAAAAGTGCTTATAGAAGTCCCCTTGGGGGATGCGTACAAAGAAGAATACAACGCGAAAAAGCGAAGAAATTAGCAAAGTGTGCTAAGATAGCTGCGTCCCCGATCGGGTACACCCAAACATGATCGTGGTTACCTTATTCTATTCCTTTAGACGCCTCACATACCTGTAACACCCGTAAATGTACCCTATTTTTTATAGTGAAAATATTTTACGGATACTTTTCAATGAAATTTAGTTTTAATCGTAAATTTAATTTTCCGAGTCGAATTTAGAATTTCCGAGTTCGTATTTGGAATTTTCGCGAGATTCCATGTGAATCCCGTCTTAAGGCGACTTTGACTTTTTCTTGACTTTTCCTTATGCATCTCATACTACCTCTTTAACCTATTTCATTCCCACAACTCAAACATTTCTTCTTCTTTAAGAAAACCATCAAAACCCTTGCCTCCATTTTGATCCAATCTTTGAATCGTCATATCTCATTCGTTTCTCGCTCAAATTCTCGTAAGTTCGTCTTATTCTTCCCCTCTTAGCTTCCTCTATCCGTATTGGTAATAAAATTACCGTCTTTCTCGCTTTTCAAACTTTCAGTTTTTCTCAAGGTGAAGTATATTCATCTTTTATTAACTATTTGTAGGTGGTGACCTTCAAGATCCCGACAAAGACTATTTCTTA